>QXVX01008438.1:1332-135174 GCA_013436065.1 Halocynthia aurantium
CACACTTGAGATTCCACACACGCCCCAAGGGGGGACGTACGGGGGAAGGGGGGGGGGGGGGGCAGGTAAATATCGGTGGGTTAGATGCGGCCTTGTTGAGCGTGCAAATACAACTTGTTCACTCAAAAAAAATCAAAGTAAAAACACGAGTCACATGATTCGAAAATCCAGTGTGTTTATAAAGTGCTGTGGTTCCGTGTTAAACGATTAATATCACATTGTAATCTAAGTGCTACATGAGCAATATTTCGCCATGACAACAAACCTGAATTTTAAAAGCTTCACAACGACTTCGTTCCACGAAATATTTGTTAGACTGTTTATCAACTGATAACTCAATTTGCTCGGAGTGCACATTTTTGCACTTCTACGTATCGTATCGTTAAGCGGTAAACAAACAGTACGCTAAAGAAACTCAGAACTACTCGTAAAGTCAGTATATTAAATAAACGTTAGGAGAGGCAACGCAGAAAATGAAATAACGTACTAAGCATAAAGTATGTTGTGTTGAATAAGCTATAGTGGTCTGAAACATTAGTATTCATGGATTTTTTCTTCATTTCCACTAGAAAGGAATATGATTTTTGTATTATGTAAAAAACAGATTGGTGAGTCAATGGTAATTAGTGAGTTATTAGGTTCGTTCACGATGTCACAGTTGTACTATTCGTACGTAATACAGTTGTCTGTCGCTTTGACGAAATTCCACCACTGCCATAATGACACAATATTCTTTTTGTTCTGGCAAACGGAAATCCTAAAGACATATCTTTCTATTTCGGTATATCCTTGAGTCCATTAAACTAATCCCGTCTCTGTCGCGTAATCTCACCAAATTACGACCTATCTCAGACACATATTGTCTTTCTTACATCCATAGATTCTTACAAATTGGTCATTATTATTAGTTGAAAAGCAGACGGCTAAGTAGGTAATTCACAGAGACAAAGATCCAATTAAATATCATTCTGAAGTGGTTTGTGTGTGGAATGTAGAACGCAATATTGTCTCATTCCAGACACACCACAGCAGAACTGATTTATTTTGTGGAATTTTTTTCTAATACCTGTTTAATACATAATTCATCATCGAAATTTATATGATTCAGCAATATATCACAATAAAAAGGTAGATAATATACTCAACCCGTCATAACAATATAGGTAAGCTCTCAAAGTGAACTGCAGACTCATTGTATCACTGTATTGTTGTTCGTAGACTAGAGTGAACCAGTTAGGAGCAGACTAACGATTCCACCATTTGTACCAGGCAAATATTGCGTAAGGAAATGATAAATCGAATGCAAAAAACTAAATAACGTATGTTACCAATATCCGAGATGGAATCCAATGCTCATTTCGATTCATGGTTTGACCCCCTTTGGCGGCGCCCCCTTCTTCCACATCAAATCTCACTGAACATTAGAATAACACCGTGGCAATGGAAATAACAAGAAATAATAACAGCAATGTCGGAATACACTGTTTATAGCAACAAGAACGTAGAAACGACGCAACGTAGGGTTCGATCATCATTCGAGAGAGCGACGCACAGCGTAAGGACGTGTTTCGCCATTCTTTTGTAATTGAAATTTCATTTTGGAATGTACTTCTGTTTGATTTAGACGTCATTCTGTCGCCGCTCGTCAGCATTATGTAGAAGTCAGAAAAAATTATTTACCGAGACATAATATGTTAGTTTTGCTGGAGTCACGCCCCGCGTTCGTCACGAACGAATAGAAGTAATGAAACCCCAATTTAATCAGTCAGTATTGAGGGTGTGTAATAACAATTCATCAGAAGAAGGCTAGAGTCATCTATTTCACGGAGAACGTCATTTTAATTGCGCATGTTGGAACATCTATATTGTCCAATTAGTGTTTCTTAGCAATTCCGTTAGGGAATTGGTAAACTTATAGAAGGGGGCTGGTCTATCTAGAAATTATGCACAAGGCCATAATACGCTCGAAAAGCTAATATAGTTTTAGTCAGTTGTTATCAGTTTTATGAAAAAGGATAATTGAAGTAGCCTTTTTTCTTTTTAGCGTAGCGGTATTTCGTTTATGAGTTGCCGAGTGATATTATGGCTGTCAGTCGACTAACGTCTGTGTTAGGTAGCGCGTATCAGATAGAAGCTAGCGGCATTCCATTTTCATGACATAGTATTTTGTTTAGTTTTCCAGAATAAAATCATAAGACGATGTTTGAACGTAAGGAAAATGGCGCTATGAAAACGACACCTCAGCAATCAACACGCCGACGAAGACTATGTTCTGTTGTTGCACCGAAGCTCATGACCGATGGAACAAATACAATCGTAGTTAACGAAATAATAGAAGAATCAAAGACTGAAATCTGTCAAGAATTGCGGACAAATGTCCCAGTGCCGACAATTGGTAAACAAATCATGAATCGGAATCTCCCAAGCAACTATTGTACTCTTAACAGCATTCAAACGCTGTCTCCTTCGACACAAGTTCAGTTTGGCTCCGGATTGAAAAGACACAACAGCCTACCCAGACGAACTGAGCTGATACAAGCCAATTGCGAGGAAGGAATTCGAATCAAAACACTTCGTAATTCCTTTCGAAGACAAGCAGATAGTAGTTTAGAACACTTGAAAAATCATGTAGAATATCAAAAATCGAAATTCAATAATGCAGCGGGAGCAGCAAATTCTGTTCGTGGTTCTTGCAATGTCCCCGAACTTGCCATCAATTTGTCGCCAGCTCCAGAATTACAAGCCCGTGCCACGGATTTACAAGCTCAACAGCAACGAAAAACTCAGCGTTCCATGTCAGCACACTCCGCCGCTCTTCCGGGACCGGACAGTTCCGTTCTAAGAGATCCAATTTCGGGAAAAATGTATAATCGAGGAAAGTTGCTTGGCAAGGTAGGCGAGCATATCAATCTAAATGCATTCTATTGTCAGTACTGTTAGCGGTTCCGCAATTTTATTTGCATACGCGATTTGTCAATTGCCATCAATTTTTAATTAGCTATTTCGTTTCATTCGCGACCCGATAGCCCCGACGAGCTTACGAAATTGCCAAATCCTGTTTTAGCCGAATAAACGTTGTGTGCAACAGTATACGGTCGATAATGGCGATTTTATTAGAATAAATTCGGCGGTTTGTAAATGTAGCGAATGCATTAAGGCGCTGATGTAAATATTTAGATTAAAAATAAACAAAGCTTAAACAAGTACCTTCGAAACGTGACGAGATTGCATCTATTATTAAGTGGAAAAAAACTGCCGACTAGTCGTTTAGTAGATATTCAACTAGTATGATTGATCAAGCACACCGTGTTTGCGTAGAGGAACAAAAGAGACAAGTTGATTGAGGGTTTTCCAATCTAAATATTAAACACCCCATTCCTCAAAAATGGTTGTCATGCTAACCAATTGTATGTTATTGAATGCCTATCGCAATTACTTGAATGAATTCGATAATCCTACGAAAGCAACATCAATTTTCCCAGCATGAAACCAAAAAATCTAATTCCTTGAAACACAGTTGGACAACACCCTTCCCTTGATTGGGTGTCAAATTTTCCTTTGCGCGATTCCTATCTCTGCCTGACTAGAAGCGAGGTTCTATTTCCGTAGCTTTATTGTTTACATGTGGTCTTTTCATGTTGTGATCCCTACACTACCACACCTCGCAGTCTTTCCGCTATTACAAATGTTACAGACTTTTTATGTGTCAAAATATATCGCCATCACGTCATGATGCGAGATCGTCGTGGTTTTGTTGAACAAGAGTTCAAAATGGCAGTGAATTTTCGTATTAATTGCCACCTACGTAAAAGGCGATATTATGAGAATAGATTGATATTTAATCACATGCGCGATCGTGGAAAGGTCGTGACATTTATAAATTCGCTCGTATATTGTTGAAAGTAATAGCAATTTACCTATTACGCGCCAGTATTTATTGTTCGAAATCATAGCATTATTTCTATCTACGTCTAAATTAAGAGCACCCTATGCCTAAAGCTTGGCCGAGGCAACACACGGCAGTAAAAAGGGAGTGCCGCTATACAACAATACATTATAACATTAAAATTTAATTCCAGCCACAAATAAAGTACGGTATATAATTGTCCACGAAATTTTTATAGAAATCGAAAAGGGAGGTTGCTCGAATTAATTAATATTCTTTAAATATCTCGAATTCATTTATTTATTTATTCAGGGAGGATTTGCTCGAGTATACGACGGAATGGAACTTGGAACATCTAAAAAATACGCGCTGAAAATCATAGATAAATCGAGATTGTCGCGGCCACCTCAAAGAGAGAAAGTGGATGCTGAAATAGAATTGCATAGTGCAGCATCACGAGTAGGACATCCGAATGTGGCCGGATTTGAATGCACTTTCGAAAACGCTCGAATCATATGTTTAGTTCTAGAACTCTGCGAAAAAAAGGTGAGTTATATTCTTGTCTTATTCAATAGGAACTTCTGAATTTTGTTTACCAATTATGTTATCATTACAGAGCTTGGCTCAATATCTTCGTCGAAAAGAATTTCTAAGCGAGCGTGAAGTGAGCGATATCACATGGCAAATCGTTAGCGGTTTATCGCATCTTCACGGATGTGGCCTGCTACACAGAGATCTCAAACTTGGAAATATTTTTCTATCGGAGGACATGACGGCAAAAATCGGTGATTTCGGTCTAGCTTCGCGGATGTCGTGGGGAAAACGAAGGTAAGCATTAATTCCATGAGACGCATTTTTCGTTTGAAAAGACGTTATCAACTGTTTTCTTGCTTCAGGACGATATGCGGCACACCGAACTTTATTGCACCAGAGGTATTGCAAAGACAAGGTCACGGTCCCGAGGCTGACATTTGGGCCGTGGGATGCATCGTTTATACACTGCTCGTGGGAAAACCACCTTTCGAAACGACAAGTCTTAAGGTGAGATTTCAATGATTAAACAGATCCTATTACCGAAGAGCAGTAATGCTTCGACCAACTTTTGCCTTTCCCGCGAATAATAGATTTTTTCTTTCATTCCAAAGGACACTTACAAATGTATTCTGAAGAACAGTTATCGTATACCATCAACGGTATCTCAGGAAGCAGCGGATCTGGTTCGCAAAATGCTTCGATCAAAACCTCACGCGAGGCCATCAGTCCATGATATTATGAAACACGCCTTCTTCGTAAAGGTAGGTGGTCCAGATATACCCAACCTTTTGTTAATGAAACAATAAAGCATAGTGGATGTATTGTAGACAATAGGCAAGCGGCTAACTTATTTGTATTATTCGCCCACTCGCATTCCATATTTCCAAGAAGGTAAAAGTAACATTTTAAAAAGTTTTCTATTCTGTTTACAAAATTTGATTTCGCCAGAAAGATTGTTCGTCTAATATAATTCCATAACATTTCATTCGGCTTACTCAACCTATTTTTTTTACAGCACCAAACCCATACACGATACCCAAGCCTAGAGACATTGAACCAAAAGTACCCGTGCGTTGAAGTGTCCACCGAAAAAGTACTTCCGCTACGAAGGAAATCTGTTATGCCACATCTTACAATTAGGAGGGAGGATACGCGCGAAACTATAGGAACGATATCATCCAATGAAGTGCGACACAACTCATGTCCCTCCGATCCATGTTCCGTATATTCCACGCCAACAACTACACCGATAAAAAATTCCCCATCGTATTCTGTTGGGCCGAAGTTATCAGTTAGTCATTTACCAACTCCAGTTGTGGAAAAAGAGGAGGAAACTGAAGGGAAAAGCATATCCGAAATTTTGAACAAGACTTTTGTTGAAAAAACTAAATCGTCCCAAGAGGAAGAGGCCCAATCAGTCGAACACGCGAACGCAGAAAATAACAACGAATCCGATATGAAAGTCAATGATACATGCAAACAAAACATTGGTATAATGAAACTAGACCATGTTACTTGCAAGGAGAAAGATCTCTCTCCAAACTTTTCACTACAAAACGTCATAAACAACACGAAAACCGTGACTGGGAAACCAGTCGACCACACTACCCCTTCGATGAAAACATATACCAAGATAAAGTCAAGTCCAGTGAAATTACTTGCAAGTAAATTACAGAAATTCAAGTTACCATCTCCTAAAAGCTGCATGAAGGCCGCTACCAACACTATGAAGTCAAAATCAAATGGTTGCAAAACTCCTTCCCCTGGTAAGTAGACAATTATATTTTATTCTCCAACAACGGGTTAATCAAATGTCATACTGAGTATGTCTCGCGTGTCTGACTGTGTATTTCTCCCAAGTATGTCTTCCGCATGAAGCCTACTCGGCTTACATATATCGAGTAGCGTCAGGGAATTTTCAACATGATGGAATATTAACTGCAGCACCCACTGATAATTTAGCTAGGCGTGATGATATTCGTCAAGCGTTCCAAATATAAGCTAGGTTTCTTGTACCATTGATTCAATTCTCGATATCAGTTCATTGACCTAGTCCTAGATAGAAATTCACTTTTGGAGCGTTTCCATGGCTACAATGACGTGACCTCTGGCAATATAGTACATGAAGATACCAAAAAGTTTGCTTTTATATTCATGTATATTCTTCTTTTATGTAGCTTGTCCGGTAATCACAACAAAACCCTGGGTAGAAGTCCCTGAGGCAACATGGATCACAAAATGGGTCGACTATTCAAACAGATACGGATTTGGTTATCAGCTGGCTGATCGCAGTATTTGTGTCCTTTTCAATGACGGCGCACACATTGCTTTACTGCCTGACCAAAAGTAAGCAACCAGCTGTTATACTTTTGAAAAAGATTTTTTTTAAGGAATGATTTTTAATCGCCTCTGATCTTTAGAACTGTTGAATACCGGGAACCCGAATGGGAATCAAACGGTTGCAACTGCACTTTCCAAATTCACTCCCCACCTCCTTCTCTCATCCGCACCGTTAAAGTCCTTCATCATTTCATTGCGTACATGGATAAGAACCTTAAGCTCGGAAACGATGACACTACCAAACATGATGTGAGTTACATTGCCGATATAAAATTTAGCAAGACCATAAACGCGGCTAGTTTTAGACAAGTTTTAATTTTGCATCAGGTTGACGATGAAGTTGCTTTAATGTGCAGTACGACGCGCATGTTAACTTGGAACAGGACTGGTAACCACGTGGCTATGTATTTAAGCGACGGAACTCTCCAAGTAAATTTCTGGGACCACAGCAAAATCAACGTTTCAAACATACACCGTAAATCGTCGATGAAGATAACATGCAAATCTTCGGTAAGAATATCACTTTATTATCTAGACTTGAAGTAACAAATTAATGCATTCAAATGTTCTAACCATGCTTACCTATATTATCTTTTACATTTCATAGGGTAAGGAAATCGCCACGTATTCGAGCTCTGGTATTGCTGCCATAAAAGATACTGAATTTGTTGAGCCTCTGAAAGAAGTCCATCGAGAATTTCATCTCTTATTGGGAAACGACCAGTGTTGTTCACATCCTTTTTGTTCAGCATTGCAAGATAATGTCCCAGAGAATCCGGCAACTTTAAAATGCAAAGATACCCATTTGATAGCTGCAGTTTAACACCCTTTCTTTCAACTAATAGTGGTTGTATTTTCTGCAATTTTCACTGCTATTCATTGACTTTGTCGTTTGTGGGATTTTTAAAATTTCAATTATCAATCGATACATCAATAATTGTAGAAAACGCACTGGTGTGACTTATTTACATTCTTAACTACTATCTAATACACATGACGCCACATCGCCATTTTTGCATCCCTTTTCTCTCCTAGTTTATCCAGACTCGGTGGAATAATTTCATTTCCACCTAAATCTTTTTCATGCATTCATTCATTCATATGTCGCCACAAATACTATATACGTTGTTCTACTGTTATGTTATTTATTTTAAGTTATTATTTATTTAATGATACCATTTGAAGGTATTACCTTTTTTTTCTCACTGCTCTTCATTTGAATACCGTTCGTCCGCTTTAATAAAACATCATGTCTCACTCGAGTTTCACTTAAGCTTGTTTTATGATAAATTAGGATTAGGATGAGAAGTTTTCGCTTGGAAGGTCCTGTATACAATACATAAACTAACAATATTATTCATAAAATCTGGAGCATATTACATGGAAGCATGTAACAAAACCATCACATGTACTGATCACGCACCACGTCTACAATCAGGTCCTGAACCTATAACCGATGAAATACACATGTAGTTTATGAACCAAAAAGATGCGGAAACCCTAAAATATTGTAAATCAGGAGGTTAACATAGCTGTCAGCAGTGTTCTAATGATAGCAGATTACATCATTCGCACAATGAATTTGCAATTACAAAGTTTTCATTTTATAGCCATTACAGCATATGTCGATAGCTGATGAAATCTCCGATAAAGGGGAAAATAAACTACAATATTATAGACATCAATCGGGAACTGTATGAATGAAATTCATTGTACATCATGAACGGTACACCGTAGTGGAAGTGATTCTTAAAACGTCAATATTTTTGTCCAACTATTAACAAAATACGATATCTTGTTATTGGTTTAAAGTATATCTCAGTGGTTCAAACGTGACTAACAAACCTTTTCACAGATATGTATATAAAGTATCAAATGTCTGACGTCAAAATAGATGTAATCCAGGTGAGGATGCATTTGCTATAACATGCCCTTCATAGGCAGAATAAATCTGTTTATAGATTAAGTAAATTTAATGTGATACAAGGAATACAAATTGCATAATAGATGGGAAGGTGGAGGCCGTACTTCCTCATCAAGATCTTTAACACTTGATGTTTATTATTAGGCTGGTTATCGAAAGTAGAGAACCAGTTGGAATGAATGTTACGAACCGGATTACCCCTGATAGGCCTCCCAACATTAGTTGCACAATTTTAATGCACTCACACGTATACAAACTAGATTGCGATCTCACAGCTAACAAGTTAAACCCGCCTAAAATGTCATCCTTGCTGCTGCTGGCGTTAAAAGGGAAATTCGAGGGAAACGCTATCAGGCTTACACATGAGATTCAATCAGAATCAACTCTATAGCGCCATCTCTCGGCTATAATACGGAATAGCAAAAAAAATGCAGCGTCGCTATCCATATACAATATCGGCATAGCGCGGTATTGGCTTATCGGAAATACAACCACACATCAAAATTGCCATTGTAATGCTGATATACACTATCACTATTCAGAGCACTACTGCGGGATACACCTGGTCGTTAAATGCTGTCATAATACATAAGTGAGACTTGAATCTTGAATTCATATTTTATTATGGAAGCCAATTAATTAAGTTTCAAATTCCAGATCGCAGTCATAAGACTGGAATGCGAGAAGCTCATCTCATCTCTCGGTGTAGTAAGCGACGTGCCGTTTCATACATACCAGTGATCTGTATTACATGAACGATACTTCTATTAAATATAAATGCAACAATTTTATTCTGGCTACTTCACCTACTAGTATTCGTCGTAAAAAATCGAGTGTGCAATGAATAAATGATGTCAGTATGGACTCTTCGACTTCGAACCTCATCACGGAACCTGGATATTATATCCGAAACCTGTGAATACATAAGCCTGTCGGGTGATCTTAGTTCAAAGCCATTACACCACGACAAGGTGTCACCCTTCGTAATGGGTTTATTAAAGAATAAACCCTTACGCAAGTAGACAGGCGTCACTGCGTAAGGAAAAGACTCGGGGAAATAATTGCATGCTAGGCCTAGTAATTGAATGGTAAGCCTATTACCTCCTTACATATACAATACATACAAACGATGGATGATGTGTCGTCCTCAACTGATGACGTCAGCATGCTAACTCCATCACCCTGAAAAATACAGTTTATCTTCCTATACCGTCGCGCGTTGTGACAGGCTGTCTCAACCAATATTGTCGACATGTGAAAGAAACTCCGTCCTACCTCTGAAAAATACTGATTATATTTCTATACCGTTGCGCATTGAATATACATAAAAAAATCGGAAAATTGGAGTTGGTCGGGAACTAGAGAACCTCGCAGGTGCACTCTGCAAGGTCCCCTAATATAAATTGGACCACAGTAAAAATATATGCAAACACTTATCCAACTTATCGTCGTGAAGTCTCGTCTTCCCGCTTTATGTTCCCACGACGTTCCAACTCCTGTGTATTACAACAATAGTACTGAGTGATGTACTGGGATACATTAGGAGCAACATTTCAATAAGTTTTGCTTACAATACGTCTTTTGCAATGGATGTTGACAAACGCATGACAAGGTTCAAAACCTGCTGTTTCTAGTAAAGTGTTTACGTAATAGATGGAGGTCAGAAGTCAAATATCGATGTTGGGATCGAATTTGAATTTTAATCAACTCAGAAAGGGAACTCTGTAATACCGGGTGGGATTACATATAACCACCCGTGTGAAATATTTAGTGCCAAGATCAAGATGGGTGACAAAGCAAAATGAATTTTGAAATAGTATTGATAAAACGAACGTCTTCATACCGTTGCGTAGCATCCTTGTCGGCTTCATCCTTCTTCATTCCGTGCAAAGGCCTCTTGACGCTCCTTAACAGTGAAATAGATTTACGTTGTGATAAACTGTTAATGTAGATTTTAACTTAAACTCACTCCCGAATCCACTGCAGTGTTCTTCAGGCCGCCTTGTACGGGCTGTCCTACAAATATAATATTAAATACGTTAAAAAAGTTACCAATGTTACGTAAACATGATTCAATTAAAATACGATGGTAAAACTAACGTCTTCATTGTGTAGTCTCCTAGTCCTAGCTTTTCCCTATCTTCAGTCGGCCCAAAAGCTTCGAAGCTCCCTTAATAGTAAAATTATGAAGGTGTCAAACTATGGAAATTCTAAATTTACTTCTGATTCCAAGTTTCTCACAACTTACTCCTGCATTCTGTGCAGAGTTCTTTAGGCCTTCCTGGCTATTATAGATCGTGGGAGTGGATGTCTTATCTATAAATATCAACATCTACGCCTACACTAGCATACTTGCTAATTAATTTTAGCCTAATAATATGAAATGATCACCTGTCTGGAGTCTTCCGACAATTCTCGGTGTTCGACGTTGTTCCCCATCTTCAGTCCGGTTTCGCCTTGTACGGTCTGTTATCGTAAGAATAATTTAGTTCCCCGCGCGTATCACATTGGAAATGTTATTTTTACGAGTTAGATATACAGATATTTTACCGTCCCGTGGTAGTCCTGTTCGTCACGTAGTAGTCCTGTTCCCCATCTTCTTCAGGCCCGTTTCGCCTTGAACGTGCCTTGCCTTGTTATCGTAAGAATAATTTAATTCACCGCACGTATCACATTAATGTTATTTTTACGAGTTAGATGTACAGATATTTTACCGTCCCGTAGTAGTCCTGTTTGTCACGTGGTAGTCCTGGTGAAGTCCTGTTCCCCATCTTCTTCAGCCCGGTTTCGCCTTGTGGATGTCTTGTCTATAAATATCAACATCTACGCCTACACTAGCATACTTGCTAATTAATTTTAGCCTAATAATATGAAATGATCACCGGTCTGGAGTCTTCCGACAATCCTCGATGTTCGACGTTGTTCCCCACCTTCTTCATCCCGGTTTCGCCTTGTACGGTCTGTTACCGTAAGAATAATTAAGTTCACCGCACGTATCACATTAAAAATGTTATTATTACGTGTTAGATATACAGATATTTTACCGTCACGTAGTAGTCCTGTGCGACTAATCCGGGGTGGTCCTGAAACGCAATATAATTCGCTTACTAACACTGCTAGAGAAATTTCAATTTACCATGTTAAATAGGCGTGTTGCGGAGTGGGGATTAATATGGGAGAAGGTTTTCGGGTTGTCAACAAAATGTTGCGAAAACTAACAAGTGGCAACAACACTATACTATGCATTTCCTTTCATTTCCACTCAGCAATGCCTATAATGTTTACAAAACAGTTTATTCCCATTTTACCTGTTGCTTAAGTCGCCTGCCTTCTCCAAGCTCCATTCCATGTGTCTGCTGCAAACCTGCTGGAAAAATACAAGCAAAAACGAAAAAAAAAAAAATACCGGGCCCGGCAACATAAAATAATTAAAATAAATGAAACAAAAACTGTGCAACAATAACATGATATATTTTGCTACAATGAAAGGATACTGTATACCAGGATACCACATCAGGGACAGGAACCAGCCTTTAGAACTACCTATGCAACCTGCCTCTCTCAGACTAAAACAGCTATTACTAAATACATGGAGGGCAGCGTGCTATAAATGCTAAACTATTTTGAGGAATAACAGTTACAGAGAGAAAGGAGGAAAGAATAGGTGAGACCAAACGCAGCTTTTTTATAATAAAGATACAAAGGAAAGAAATTTAAGAAAGTTTAATTAGTCGTCGTGGTGGAGAGAGAGACGAGAGACCAGAGACGTGTCTCACAGAATCTAGATAATATTCCTCCAGCAATTAATGTCAACGTGGCAGATAAAATAATGTCATCTAGAGTATGGGAGAAATCGTCGCACGTATGCCACGACACCTAGATTATACTTTTATTTTATATGCATATATATACGGTATGTATATTACGTTACTGTTGCATTTTTTTGTTTCTTCTATTTTTATTCTTTTTGCACTCCCTCTAGACTCCGACATTATTTTCCCGAGAATAACATTAATTTATAATAAGGGATAGGTATAGTTGTTGGTATTTTTTCAGTCTTGAGATCAACCACAGGATTTGGGCAGAGAAACAAGTGGATATTTTCAAAGATAAGACGCAATGACGATATTGTATATGGATAGCGATATGATGCTGGAATTCCTCTTTTAATATTCTTTATTGCCGAGAGATGGCGCTGTTGAGTTTATACGGACTGAATGACGATTGCGTCAAAATTTTGCAACTGAGTACAACTAATGTTCATACCGTTCGCAAAGTTGGGAGGGAGGCTCAGTGGTAGTAAGTGCGTCTCACAGCCGAGGGGTTGCAAGTACGAACCCGGTCAGAGCTATCTCCATGTTTTTTTCCAAGACACAATCACCAGCCCACGATGATCCAGCTGCATAAATAGCGTACTGCGAGTCGGGGTCACTGCAGCGATGATGGTGACCTCCAATTAGGATATAGTGACCTCTTTGGCCAATCATAAGTCAGTGACTATAGCAATATCTCAGTGGGGGGGGGGGGAAACCATACATGCAACACATAAGCATCATCATTATTCACTTATAATATAACCGTAAATTACTCTGAAAACCTGAAATCAGTAGTATCAATAATTATCATTATAGAACAAATTTAATCTTGAGTATCTGATTAGATTAGAAATTGTATTCAATAAGAAGACATGTCAATGTCAAAAGGTAAATACCCGTTAGGACGTTGTCTACACTCTTTCTTGACCTTTAGGTGCAGGAAAATTGATTATGATTTTACTGGGCATTGAAGGTCACACTAAAAACCATTATATGGTATGTTGTAAGATTATAATTATAGGAACAAATATCATGAGCAAACAACGACAACTAAATTTAAATCATATTAAAAACATTAACTTCGTAAAACATATTTCTGATTTGAAATAAATCTCAAACCATTCCATTAATTGTTATTAACGATAAGACTTATATAACGAATTTACTGACTTTCGTGATGTTAAAACCCGGTGAATAATTCATTAATTTGCACCAAAAAGTAAGACTCATTTATCATCTAACGAAATGTCGACATCACGAATCGATAATCAAATAAGATAAGGCGATAACCCAAACATTTCAATGGTTTGATTCGGTGTTGAAACATTGTAACAATTCCATGCAGCTAATTACAATAAATTACTACAGTTTCATCACCCACAGATTACATAGGACGTATCTGAATGAAAAAGACTTCATATATCAATATTGTGAAGTGTGAATTAGATACATTTTAGGTCCAGTTAAATAAGTAGGAAGGTGGATTTACATAAATTCTCTATTCAAGCGAGGTTCATCAGGTTCTTACTGTAGCGCTTCCCACATAATTGAGTAGTATACCGGTAAGTTTACATCACAGGGATCTCGTGAGGATGAATCACCATCCGTCCGCTCACGTATCGAAAGTGCGTTTTTCCGATAAATAGAAATAATACCTACAGTTTATCACCGAGGGCTGTTGTTCTATCAAATGCTACGAAACTACTGGAAGTCAAGATGATGACGTTCGATAACATCCGACCTATTTTTTCAACTGCTCTAAGTTCATTCGTCGCATATGGAAGTATAGAAACCAGAGAATGACAATTAAATAAAATCAAATAGTTTTTACTTCTCACAGAATGTGCTAACGTAATGATCCTATATTCACAGTTATTAGTGGGTGCATCGAAATACAGAATAGAGAATGATGGTGTATTTTTTACTTTAAAACTTTATCGGAAACATATGCTTTACCATGAGCTGCGCTGCTGGCGTTATTGTTTTATTCGGGATGTCTTTAGAAACTTCTTAAGGTCGCGCCTATATTTTTATTATCTGCGTACGGCTTTATTCAAACCTCACCCTACACGTTATATTAAGAATTGGATCAGTATTACACATTCAAACAGACCACAATATACAAAATCAATAGCAACAGAGAACTTTTATCGTGTATAATAACTATGTTACTTACACTAATGGGAAATAATGGTAATTTTTTATAATGGCTAATCTAAGAAATAAACAGATGATTATACTGTCAACTCACGAACTGAAGCTTAAAATTGTGACGTGACAGGAAGGAAGAGCAACTATAACGCGTTTGATAATCACGAAAGCAGAAGAGCAACTGATGTCTTGTCACTTCCTACTCAGTGATTGACAGGATTAAAACTTTATCTATCATGAAAATAGTATATCAAGGATATACGAAGGAGCCTATACATTGTCACATAACGGGAAAATTGAGCTATTGGTTTGAAGAGAAATGTCAAATCAGCTTCCCGTGTGCAACCAGGTAACGTTCATACATTTTGGCCACACAAAACGAAGAAAATTCACTAACTTCATGTAAAACGAACGGACAGGAAGCGTCTAAACGTGTGAATTCATACAGCTAAATAGATGAAGGTTTTTGTTTGCCAAACACTAATTTCGTGACCTAAGGAATAACCCTCGGTATACAGAAAACAAATTCCCTAATTCACCTCACGTAGGTAAACAGATATTTCATGAAACTGTTTTGACATTTAGTATGACGTGACTCCAACACACACGATAAATGTTTCGAAACAAATATCCATAGACCAATGTGTTGTTTTGCGCTAAACAATCAGGCAAGGGAAGCTGTTTGTTAGTTTAGACTCTGGTAAAACTAAATACTGTTAAAAATGAACTCACGAAATCAACCAGTCAACAGCAGCAGCGTCTGTGTGTATTTCTGACCAATACCAGTAGTGTCATAGGTCAAAGGTTGTTTAATAAATTGAAGTTAAGTGGTTCAATGTCAGTTTTCCAGCGTGGTATTTTAATTACTAAAATCCTTTTCTCTCGATCTTTACAGGGATGGGAAATGTGGGATCATGTTGAATTCTTGTTGAAAAACAAGTACGCAATCCTTTCATTTCGTTGGGATAGGCAAATTCTCCTTAATGAGTAAATATCGTAAGATTACCACGTGTGTGGTACTTCAAATATTTGGAACTTCACAAATTTCGTAACAGTTTACGAGAGTGAGTTCAAGGAAACGAAAAACAGATAAAAAAAATTTTAAAGTAGAAACTTAACGAATGTACATCACACCAAGGCCAATCTTGCTCTATGACGCGATTGGATTTACGGTATACACTACCGAGCATAGTCACGTGTTTCCGTGAACTGGAACAATGGGCTATTACATAAACGAGGTACAAAATTCCGGGTATTGTAATGTGTTCTAGATTTAGCTGCCGTTTAGTAACATATGACTAAATAATATATTATACTAACGTTTGAGTCGGGCTACAAATTACAAGGAGTTTAGTGAAAACCTTATAGAACGCACAATTTCGATATCTGTAGAGAATTCATAGCTGACCAATACTGAGCATGTACCGTTCTTTTTGTTCATTTACTCTGTACCGTGCTCATCCTCCTACATAGCACGATAGAACCAATATTCACTAACTAGACAACCAAAGAGTTAATGCGTGCTACCGGATATAATGACACATGGTGACAAAACATGTTTTGAAGAGAGCTAAGCTTCTTGCCAGCTTAAAAAAATAGTGCACATAGATTAATTTACAGCCAACGCGCTATGTATTTCATCCTTTCATCCGACACAACCATACTACGTATGAATTAGAAATTAATTTTTATAATGCCTTAACATAAAATACCTGCGGTGTGAAGGAGTTGAAATTTAAACCTAGTGATACACATGATTACATTATCATCTACGCCAATTCTTTTCCTATCCTCTCGAAGTAAAACACCCCTTAGTTTATTCAGGAAGTAAATTTATTGTTTTTTCATATAAGAACTTGAAAATAAATACATCATAAAGCCCAGAAATACGCATAGCAATAAATAAAACAGGAATAGAAAAAAGAATAATGTCACCAAAGGATAATTTGCACTTGTTGTAGGTATAGGAAGTAAACAAGTAGACAATAAAAAGCAATCTGCTGGAACAGAAGTTGACAAGAAGCAACGAAAACGCGGTAGTATTGTCTAATCTAGTTGAAAAGATTTAGAAGTATTGTAAAATAACGCGAAGTTACAATACTTCGCAGCGAAGTGCATGATTGCTTTACCACTTGAAAAATATGTGGACTAAAGATGCAAGTAAACTCCGAATATAAAATATGTTTGAATATATATGGCGAAAAATTCCTCATAAAAGTCTGGTCTTACAGAAGTCTTATTTTAATTCATGCTTCAAATATTACATACAGCCTTGGGTTAAAAACCTATTCAACGAAAATTACTTTAGTGCAGCAATAAGTTTAAGCGGAATCATTTCGCCTTTGGCTAGAGTTTGTGCTTGGCAACTCTCTTTATATACAGAATTACTTTATAAAACGTAATCTCCCTCTACACAGTACAAATGTGCATCAAGGCGTGCATAGCTTTCATTTAACAGATTTTATTACCCGTATATTTAAGTCGATACAGAAATACTATCAATAGTTTTTCGTAACATATTACAATCGGTTTGTAAGTCAGGGGAGGTAACACGCAGTTTCATGAAGTTCGTATACCACAGAAAGTGGTAGTAATACCGATATTTTTGTGTGTGGGGTTTTAGAGGGTTAAGATCTTGGTCTTCTTTTCTTGGCTTCTTTCTGTGCATTAAGTATGCATGTACGCAAAATAAACCATGCATATTACTCGTGATATCCTTAAATTTATCCAGCTGCCAGCATAAACGATACGGCGAAGGAAAATTATAACCAGCGCACAGCTGTTTCGCAATATTGGATGTTTCAATTTTTTTGGTGACAAAACACGCTTCTAGCCGTTTTAATGTAACGTAAGCGATTCTATTTCAGAGTTTGAAGCGAAAACGCTAGCCAAATTGCATCAGAAAAAAATATATACGCAGCACAGTAGCTTTCACAGTATCTATATCTTAATAATTATAACATGTTATTAAAATACGAAATATCTGAAGCAATTAAAAAAGAACCCGACCAAGTATTCTGAATAGTCACCGATCTAACGATTTAACTTGTATGACATAGTCTTCAGGCCCAGTCAGATCCCATTCTGTTTTTCAACGCATGGTGAATTCGCTTCATCCAACAACGTTCACACCTTTGTGAAGTTGCCTCTTTCCAAGACTCATCACGAAAGTCAGAAACAAACAATGTTTGTCGAAGTTTAAAATGTATCGGATCAAAAGTTCACTTGCTGTTGACTCATCATTAATTGACAACCAGAATTTACATGAGCCATTACTTTTGATTTAAGATCCGCCACCTGTTGACGTAATATATTGGCGTTTGAAGAAAGTTCCATGTTTTGGGTTTTCAAACTTTTAACTTTGTCTTCAAGTCGGGATATTCTTTCCAATTTTCGTTTACGACATTTGCTAGCAGCAACGCGGTTCCTCTGTCGCTTACGTTCAGATTTTATCACTTCTTGGGACGCCATATCGATCGGCGAAAGCGGTGGTGTGTGGGCCATTACTGGAACAGTCTGCGGTGGTTCTTCTTTGAGGCAAGAAAGCATAGGATTGCTCATATGGTGCACTGTCCCTCCTACTTGATTATGGTTAAGTACAGATACTGGTGAAGACGTCACTGAAGGATTTTGATAATATTGCTCTTGCATAAAATGTTGCCTTGCTATGTGCTGTTGCTGGCTTACTCCGGTGGTTATTACAGAGCACTGTGAAGATTCGACGCCTACGTTCTCTGCAGACTGTATTCCGGATGCCGTTATATCTGGATTGCTACTACTGCGTGATTTAAGTCTTTCCAGTTCTCTTTCAAAACCTTGCGCGTACATTTCCTGCTCTTGTGTTACGCCGATGTGCTGCTTTTGTTGAATGAATTGGCCGTTATTATTTATGTGCGGATTATGTGCAATAAGTCTTTCAAGATCCGGTGATCCCAGTTTCAGCATGTTAACATCAGGCGAGGCAAGGGTGTAGCCAGAACTCAAGGTTCCGAACGTATTGGCTATGACACCCTGGTGCTGCGAGCTATGATTGTTCAATCTGAGATGTTGGTCTGTGCTAGAATGAGAAGCTATTACAGTATTTTCTATCGGTCGAAGATGGTGCTTAAGCTGTTCCTGTCCACTTAGATTTAAGTTCATTCTTTTTAAAAAGACATCTTTGTTGTAATTTCCTCCTGAATAATTCTGACAAATAGCTGGCACAGCGCCTATGTCCGTACTACCAGCGCTACCAACGGAGCTAGGTGAAGACTGCTGGTCATAATTAACCAAGTTATCGTCGTTATAAAACGTTACATCCATCACAATTGAGCAATGCGGAAATGGGAGTGAGATATGGGTTAGAGAATAAAATCAGTAGAGTAGAAGAGAATATGCTCGTTTCTTCCTTTTCGAGCTTACTCGTCTATGTCGGGCTATGAGTCACAGCGCTGCTGACGCCTGCGTGGTAGTGGGCGACCGAACTAATATACCAATAGAATCAAAATTTGGGTGGTTTCCAAACAATACTCCGCCTCAGTTTCTGGTGAAGAAGTTATATAATAGGGGGCCTTGGTACTTTCAATTCTTTTTTGTCTGCGACGCAGTATTTTCGCAGAGTGATCTAAAATTCTTCAATCCGGAAACGGGAAATCGCTTGAGTGACCAGTTGTTCAGAGAGTAATCGATGAACAGCTAAATGCAAATTATTCCTTCTTAGGCTTCTTGTGAGAAGGGAAATTATTTCTGTGCAGATAGCGGAAGTTATGAAGATTTTTCGATGTGATAAACAAGGTTTTCAACAATCTTTTCAGAAATTTACTGGTTCTGAGTTTTTACCACATAAAGGCACGAATTTTCTCTCTGATAAAAAGACAAAAAAAATTCTGTTATTATTACTCATACAGAGTATCAAATGATATTTAAACATACTGAAAAAAATCCAACTCTTTAACGCATTTCCTGTTTCAAATTGATGACTCAGCTCGTGGATGAAAACTAACTAAAACTATTTCTGTATAATGTAGTGATATACTGCCTCTACCCCCAGCAAACTTTGCTATTACGATGTAGAAAAATATCCATAAAACTATTTTGTTTGTCACAGCTTGAAAGAACTAATCCCAACCACTCTAATTGCAAGTCTCAGCCTGGACTGCTTCGCCAGTAAGGTTTAGCGGATGAATAGCAGCGCGTAGCATGTGTCCCCGATATTTAGTTGTGTTTATCCATTCGATGTGCTTCAAGCCATAAGAAAAAGGGAATGAAGGCTAAATTTATTGGTGACGTATTTTCTTTGGTTTGCCATTGGCTCGTAGTGACGTAATTATATCATATGACGAGCGAGAGAGGAGAGTACTGTACTTCTCTCGAAAATTCCTGTTTGTTTTGCGTCAATACATACGTTCGTAAAAGACTAGGAGAAATTTCCCTCGCATCCTTCAGTACGGATTAGATTTCCTAAAATAAATTATACTATCTACTTATCGTATATTGTTTGCGCCTTCATCTTGTACGTTATTTGTTTCGAACCTCTGTATTTTACACAATATATGAATATAACATACAATACTACTTATTCCTCTAATTAGGAAAGTGAATGTGAATGCGCCTTAAACAAATCTAAAATTCTATATATACAACAGGACTAAGACTGCTTCAAAAAATCCAATTTGACAAGAGTTGTATAGAATGATAAGGATGTAAGTGTGAACTGCACTGCTGTATGTATATACCTTCTATCTAGCTGTTTATCATCCCTATGTAACAATAAAATACAATCCATTTATTCATCTGGCTTTGAATATGAATGAAACTGAACCAGATGTAGCTTTGTACGTCTTAAATGCAAGGAATGAAACTAGTGGGATCTATACAGGCTACTGCTCAGTATTATTACTGGTTTACTCCCACGACGCGTTCTGTTTTGTTAGCCGTGAGTAAATTATCAGACACCTTACAAATATTTTTATCACGTATGAGATACATAAAAATAACAACACAACGCCTCTTCTATATTTCTCATAAATTTACGTATGCACGAGTTCAAATTAATATTATTGCAATGAAATTAAACAAAGAAACCTGTGAAATGGCGATATTTAGATATCCCTTTTTTCTTTTTCATAGGGGGTTTCCATATCTGCTTAAGAGTACTTGTTGTTTTCGCGCGAGCGTTGAGTGAGTTTGGTCGTCTGACAAACAACAGAAGATAATAGGTTTCGTAAACGACAGGGGAAGACATGTCGCTATTTCCAGACATGAAATACCCGACGAATGTAAGAAATGGAGCACCCCGAATAAATTGGATTGGAATTAGACCATTTAATAAAAGGTTATCAATCACCACTGAGTTCATTTGTCCTATGTGAAGTGAAATTTACGTGACTGATTGTGAACTGAAATCAACACAATGTTTTTGTCAACTTTAATAAATGCGTTTTACTCTAAGACTGTCAGTCATGTTAATACTGTATATCGAAATTTTTAAATACTTCTAAAAGAAATAGTTTAATGTAAATACATGTACGTCACATTGCGTTTATATACTTTCTTACATTCTTGAAGAGTGGCTATCCTAATAGCGTATACACATATATCTATACTCATGGCGTATATATATTTTTGCTACAGTATGATCCAATGACATTGAACAAAGCGACCTTGTGGTTAAGGTCAGACAGTGGCAAGCTGATTCACATCCGGCTCTGTTGAAATTGATCAGTTGTTTGCTATACGCCAAGTCGAACATATCCTGTTTTTTTAATCTTCACAGTAAAGCAACTTACTTAAAAGTTCAAATAGTCCCAAACGGCACGGCCTGAACGATCCACTTTTAGATGCTCGAGATATCTTTCACAATGTGAATGTCGATGGCGCAAAACGCCGCCGAGAGGGAATTTCCAATCACGTGCGCCATTACGTCAATTCGGTGGTTCTGTTGAAAACCGGTTGAGTAAAGGACTTGTTTACTACCCAGTATTTTTACAGATTATTTCAACAAGCCCCAGTGGCTTTGTCCGAGTAATGTTTTGAGGTGTTTGTATTTTTACCAGTGAGCGCTCTGGATCAGGTATCAGGCAAACATTTCGAAAACCCAATAGCGTGGAAATAACAGAGAAACTATTGTACGCTAGTATAATTCAAGATAAAACCCGCTGTAGGCGAATGCTTGTTTTTTCATGTAAAGAGAAAATATCTTTTTAACCCATTGATCTCTGTGAGATTGAAATGCGCTTGGTACTACATAATAAATAGTCAAATATTATGATGTCGATCTATTCTATAGTATACAGCGCAATGTCCAACTTATGAACCTACGGATATACATTTTAGCTCAAGTAGTGTTTTTAATTGATTAACCGTGGTAAACACTGCCCACACCCTTGTGAACTACCAGTTTTATTATCTATTGAACAACGTTCGAATTGCAACACTCTGCCCAAGCAATGTTAAGGTATGAAATGAGTTTGTTTGAGTAATGTTATAAGAAAGGTTATGAGACGAAGGTATTTCAAGAATTCCGGAATTTGAAAAAAGGGAAGGTTAAGAGAACAACCGGCTCTAAAGGGGTTTTCACACAGTCTAGTCAATAAAAAACAACTTGGTCGTAAAAGAATGAGATCACACGTAAACGGGAGCGGGGGCGGAAAAGATATGTTTTATTTGATCTCAAACTTTTCGTATCCGTTATTCAGTGACTCCGATAACTGACACGTGGAACTTTACTGTTGCCGACATTGATGTTGGCTTACTGTATTTATGAATCATTCACTCAAACATATGATACGAGATTAGGTGGAAGTCAGATTAATGAAAGAAAATCAGCAACTATTTATAATGTTATTTTTGTCTTCATGTCGCATGCTAAATTTAAAGTTACATACAGATTACTCGTGATTTCTGGCTGTACTAATACGATGTTGAATTCACAGCAAAAATGTCTTGACCGTAACCTGACATTTCTTTTCTGGATATTCTAGACTATTTAAATTTGAACTGAAAAGGTTAAAACAATATTGTCGGTAGTTGCAGAATCCATGAGTTCAGGAAACCGTTACGGTAATTGACGATATTCTATTAAGGTCACTTGTTGCTATTCGAGTGCATCGAAGTCGTTTACAAACTGTATCGTCTCTAGTGGTAATAGAAACACAATAGTGCTGATTCATTCATAAGTACATACGGAGTAAAGAATAACGTTGTCTTACGATTTACTTCAGCAGTCAAAACGAACTGTTGGGGTCAATTTCGGTGTGCGCGAGAGAGATAAACAAAGCTATTTACTTTCTCTCTCGTTCACTCGCGCACTTAGCGGTCGGAAAACACTCGATATTTGTCCATACAAGGAGACGGGACAGTGGATTTCCTCACAGACTTGCGAGAGAGTGGAATTAGACTACCACGGTTCTACAACCATTAACATTACGTAATTCAAACGATAATAGAACGTTTTGATAATCCAGTGAATCCAGTACAGCATACGGTAATATTATGCCGGTTTTCCATTTTCTAGGTCGCTGCTGAAACAGGATTCACATTTTTCTATATCAGGTTCTGAGGATAAACCAATTACCAAAGAACGTAACGTAATGTCGTTATTTTGGGAAATAAAGTAATCTATATTGGTTGTTACCTGAGATAAACTTAAGTTCTATGATATTCTTTAAGTGGTAAATTAATAGCTTTCTCGTAATTTAGTTTGTAATGGTTTCATTTTGGCACGATCCTATCTAATTTGCCAGTATCCTGATAATTATAAAGGTCAATTGTCAAACTTTGACACCGACGTCATCTTTTGACGTAATAAGTTATGGTTCAGTGCGCGTCAATCTCACTAGAATTTATTACTGAAATGCGTGTTCGAACTATTAATTGTGTTCCCTTTCATGAATCCTTCACCACGCATATAATAAGATGCACTGGATGGTAATATTGGTATAATGTCTGAGGTGCACCTCTACAAATCCTAGTATGTAAAACTTATCATATTGCTCGCAATAACTGTAGATAAGTTCTCAATCTCTATTCAAATTTTTGTTAATTTCGCTTCGGCAATGTGTTTGTCCTAGTTAGATAATTTCACTGAGTTGAATTTACAAATTACTTGATTTGCATTTGCTATATTCAGCAAAATGACGTCTATTGCGTGGAATTTAGTAAGTAAATTCGTTTCATGGGTTTCGTATCTTAATTCGTCCACAGCGTATCAGGTGTTCTATCACGATTATTATAAGTACGTGACTACCAATCCCATGCATCAACAAAATAAAATCTTATATCAACGTCACAGAAACAAATTTAATTTACGATACATACTGCGTTCCAAGGAGATATGATGGTACCTCGGGGTTCGGAGATTACATTACTGTAATTTCCTCGTGTCAGGTTTCTGGTCAAGTTACAAATGGCACATAAATGTTTATCGCGATTCATCATATCCCAAAGTGAATAGTGTTTTGGGAAAAAATGCCTTTCAGTTGTTAGAACGCTGTCGGAGAGCTTCGCGATCTCGTCACCAGAGACGATCTTAGACCACAACAACAGACAAAGACGATTAAAAATCCAACTCTCAGGTCACATTTTGCAAATTCCATGGAAAATGGACCGGAAGTTTAAAGATGATGTCGTTAGATTTGACATTATGATATGGAGGAAGCAAAACGGACAATAACTCCAAATATTAAGTTAAAAGTGAACTTGAATTACTGCGCTGTGAATATGTGATATTTTTAGAAGCAAGACTGTTTGTGGGACGTGAAGAATTTGTTGTTTGTTCAGGTGATGTCAACATGTTTGTTACCACCGTGGTCAGAAATAGCAGCTGAGAAAAATTGACAGAACTTCTGCAAGGAGTCGACTTCTTGTCAAGTACAAGCACAATAGAAGTACTAAGTTGAAGAGCTTTTTCTGACTCATGATTTCAACGATGTTTCGACATAATTAGTTTTCGATATATAGCTATATTTAACTGGGAAACTGAAACTTCATCAGCAAGTTTCAGCACAGAGAACAAAATATACGTTTCAGAGAATCTCCAACCCAAAGCCTTTGGCGATCGAATTTGGAGGCGTTATACTAACGCACAACAAAACAAGATTTATGTCAAAGGAAAACAACGCAAAAGCGGGGCGAACGCAAAATATGTTTTGCGAACGTAATATTGTACGGGTTTTAACCTCGAATGAGCGTACTATATATATATACAGTATATAAATATATATATTATCGTGAATCGACGAACGTCACAGGAATCGCTATCTTTGGATTAAAAACATAAAATGCCCACGGCAATTGCAGTACTGGCGCGTTACATTGAGATGGTTAAAATAGCACTGGAAAAAAAGGCAACTGCAGGATGCCCCAGGATAAACTTATTGGGAACATAACGATGATCACAAAATAGGACCAAAATTTCCCAACGATCGCAGATGGAATCCGCCTTAGAAACCTGATTACGATCTACAACTTGGAAATACCAAACTTTTAAGGACTTGAATTAGCTTTTCGTTATAATCTAAATCTACTCAAAAATATCCGGGAAATTAGATTCATTGGGCCCAAGTTACGATAGTCCTGACATGCTTAATATGTGTATTGTACTTGTGAAATGAAATATGCAAGAGTTCCTACTCCGAGATCAAAAACTGTTTTGATGCGAGTAACAGAGTCACCAGTCAGGACAGCTGCAACCTTTCTTGGAACCTGGAGTTCAGTATGCGGCAACAACAGTGAATTTATCTACCATTACATTGTAATACTCTGGTAGACCATGAGAAAATTAAAACACTGCTTTGAAAAACGGTTTATTCCACCTAAAGACGAATTAATATCACAAGAAACAAAATGCTTTTTACTGTAGTAAGTTTTGTCACATTTGGAGAATCCCCAAAACTGCCACCATCGATCAGGATCTGCAGGACTGACTACTCGTTAAATCTAACATAAGAAGAGTGATTTGCAACATCAAGAGGAGTCTGATCATAGAATATTAACATAATTCCTGTACAGCACTTTCTACTAGCCAAAAACTCCAGCCATTTTGCATACATTATCCCATACCTTCAGCAACAATAACACACGTGAATAATAATTCAAATTTATATTTACTCGAAGCTAAATCGTTTTCAGTCTAAAATACGTGATGAAATCAGAGAAAAGAAAATAGATATAAACACTGAAATGTATTAGAATTACGCTGCAACGCTCAAAGAGAAAGGACATTAAACTCAAACGAACTCCAAATACTGCGGAAGACATGGGCGTGCGTAAGAACATCAGAATTTCATCAAAGTAATACTATCTCATGGAATTTTGGAATGCATTTTCTCACAAGATGCTGAAGTTCAAACGGTGAAAATCAATCTCCAACAATATTAGGATACTCGGGTGATACAAAATAAGAAGTCGTATGAACTGTTCCAATTTTTTTTCCGTGATGAAGGTATGAAAATTCGCAATTTCTGGAATAGTTTTATTCCGAGTTTGGAAATTACGACTAAGAAGGAAGAATGAATATCGATGGCGACCATTTTGTATGCATACATGCAAATCTCGAGGAAATGAAATTATATCCATAGTGATTGATTCGTTTGCACTAGTGTATTTGCTTGGAAAATCACATTAGGGATACTGAAGATATTGTACTGCCACGCGCGCAGAAACGCCGAGTCAGGTAAGATCACATCGTAAACGTGAAGAACAAATTTGGTATCATGAGTTTTGACCGTTACTAACATGCCCGTTTTTTGATAATTCCGTGATATTCAATCTTCCGTCATGATTTTTGTCTAGTCTGTAAATATAATCAAGTATCGTAATAATAAAACAGTTAGGTTTTAAGTTGATTGATTCGCAAATATTAAGCTACAACAATATCGGAAACCAGCTAATTTTTGCGTTAGCTCCATTTCACGTTTGGAATCTGATCAAACGCGTGTGATCTAATTTCTATAAAAAGACAGAAAATCAATTAGCACAAATTTTTATAGAATGGATTGATCAAGTGTATGTGTGTGGGTATTTATAATTTTTAAACGATCATATGTTATTCATTCCATTCCAATTGTAGAAGCGGCTGCTCCTCACTTGCACGGAAACGTGAATGCTGCAATAACGAGTTTGCTCGAACAAAACGTTGGAAATCCCATTCGAGAGTACAATACGATTACTCAGACTATTTAAGCTCTGAGATATGCAGCAATACAAGAAAAAATGTGCAAGTTTATTGCATTGTCCCTTGCTGTATAGAGTCCTAGTGATTATAGCAGGAAAAGTACCGGTCTCAAGTATGTAAATTGGTATTGAATTCGCATCGCTGAGTTTTCTTACTAATTCTCAGCTTGGAAATGATTACTCGGGAAAGGGAGCCTTAGATGAATGGTATTACCGAGGAAACGCTTCCTCCCTTAATAGTAGGCGTTGCGGCGATTGGTAATTTTATTCAGTGCTATTCATAGTCAGGATGTCAACTTTCTAAACACTTTCCATACAAAAGTTGCAACTTCCCCGATATTTCCATTTTAGCCACTTCTCGAATGAACTAAAGGAACCAACGCGACCATGTGAGCATGAGCATGAGTATACAGTGTACTGTTATACGGTTGTTCGTTTGGAGAGTTTTATTTAACAAGGTTACAGCTTTTCAACCAATATTGTAGCTTTCAGTTAGAAGTGTCGCTATTCCAATTCTAGTCATTTTTATTTTTAACTCAATTCCCATATCCTAATTCAATGAATGTACGATTTTATAGCACTGAGCATACAGCGATCGTGTATATCACCACCCAAATGTACATGTTTCCTATAAACTTCCAAAAATACATACTTATGCAATACCATCCACGCTTTTTCTCCGAATTCCAATTCTATTTCCTCTCTGATCAAAGTTTCATCTCTGCCACGGTCACTTTTTGACAATCGTCTCTGCAGAACTGAAATTAAAGTTTAGTTTCGAGGCTAATTTCCGCAGGTTTTCAGATCCATCAATAAACCACTAGCGTCATCTAGCGGAAATGTAATTCCGCAGTCCAGATTTTAAAATGACAACACTACCAAACGTGATATGTTAACAGGCAAAATAAATGACCTGTAACAATAAAACTTAACATGAGATAATTCATTAGACCTCACCCGATGAGAGCTCTTCTTCACTCAATTCACTGGCTCTCATTGTTTTACCGCCTTGCATACTCACAGCAGGCTGATTTTTTTCATTCAAATGATTAGTTTGTGATATCTCATGCTTGACAATAGTCTTCTTGCCCAAATCATGTTCATTGTTACTCGCAAAATTCGATTCCCGTACTGATCTGGCCTGCTTCGAATGCGGCTTTCCATTCCCTTTTGACTTCTTTTCCAAATCATTACTTATTACACTTGCAGAAGAATGTAAATTATTCACTGTAGTGTCATGACCTGCACGAACAAGAAGAAGATGGTTTAAGTATAGTAGTACACCAACAAATTGAAAACTTTCAGAACCTACCACCATCATCTGGATTTACATTTATTGCAGGTTTGGATTCCGGTACGGTTTCGAGTGCTGCCAGTTCTTTCATTATTATAGAGAATGATTGGTTTTTGCTTTGGGCATCCTTTGAAAAATTGCTTAATTATTGCATTACCCCGAGGAAAAATAATAATGATCCTAAAACAGAACTTGTGTAGACTGAAAAATATAATACACTACCTGTTTTAATAGTTCAATATCATCTTTCATATCAACGAGCAACTTTTCTCGAGTTTTCTTATCGTCATCTGTTGGTACTTTTTCCTGTAATTCATCTAACTTGCTTTGTACCTAGAGATATTACGTCAATGATTACAGGAGATAGCAACGGAGGAAGCTGGATATTACTAGCATTAGGCAAACATGACTATTACCCCGCCAAGGCTCATAGTCAATTTTTCAATCGTACTATTCATCTGCTTCATTTCTGCAAGTATGTTGACTTCATTGAGTTGTTTAACGTTTATCGTAGAATCAATCTGAAAAAAAATATGTTCAACTCAGATAACCCATGGTAAAAAAGCAACAAAACAATTCGTGAGGAAAGGTGGTAACAAAAAAAATTCAATACATTTGCTTTGTGAGATGTTACGACCTGCTCAAGTCTGTCCAGCGCCTCTGAAAGCATTTGCTGTGAACTGTGGGCAGTTTCAGCAGTGGATTTGACACTTTCCATGGATGATTTTAAATCTACAATGGTCTGAAATGAAAAAAAATATTAATTTTATCTTTGCATATAACCAGAACAAACATGCACAGCACCTTTTTGAGTTCCTCGACCTCATTTTGCAAGAGTTTTAAAGACTGACGAGGCAGAGTATGATCATCTTCAACCTTTGAGAAGAAATAAAGGTTGCGTAATGATTGCTATCTCAAACAATATAATAATGAAATAGATAATACCTTTTTGTTAATCTCAGATATCTGTTTATTTAATTCCCTAACACCATTTTCTCCGTCTTTTACTTCTTTCAGGTTCTTTTCCATATTTGTTACAGCAACTTTGAGATCATCTATAGAGTCTGGTTGAACTTGCTGCCATGTTTCCACTATTTCAATGTCAAACATAAGAAGATATTGCAAAGGTATTAATGGAAATGAACATTTGATCATATAACCATACATACTAACTTACATTTTACAATCCTATCTTTCAACCTGTCGACATCTGACTTCAACTGGACTTGCATCCAGACGATACCGATGCAAGCAGTTATGCAGGCTGCCACAAGTGACAGAAAGCAAGCCGGAAGACATATACGTATCATACGTCTTACAGTGCAGCTGCAAATGCTGCCAGGGCTGCGAATAACACTGAAAACAATCAAAAAAAGAATGAATAGGCAGTACATTTATTTCAGGCAACTGCTACCGAATTTATGCTCGCATTCAAAATCATTCAATTTGTGTCATCCCAAAAAAGAATAAAAGAGCAGGATGGAAACAAACCGCTTAGATTGGATTCCGTAATTAGTTATTGGAGCTACGTATGTATCCGCATCCGGGGAGGAGAGACTAGACAGAAAATCTTGATCTTGTTGGGCGTGGTATAAGCCAGAACTGTCACGCTTGGCTCTGCTACCTGTGACCGTGTATAAAAAAAGGGTAAGGGTATCACTTATAACATTTAATCGTATCAACTAGATAGGAAGGCTTATCTTTGACTTGAGTATCCAAGAAACTGTAACTTTTACCTAATAAAGCATCCAATTCCTTCCTCTTCTTCATTCTCTTTTGAAAGGAAGGTCCTCCCAAATTCACTTGCACAGAAGAGTACTCCAGTGTGACGAAAGTTGCGCCGCAAACTGCTAGCTAAATAACACTTAAAGGGTGCGGTTGAACTTTGGAATTTAGAGTCTTCAGTCGAAATAAATACTGGGTTGCCGTTATAATGAATGGAAAAGTTTATAACGTTTTTGCTGCTGCAGTGCGGGCTTCTGTTTCCGGGCCGGTGGGAAGCCTTTCTAAATATAAACTTTGGTGTATCCGACCAAATAAATCCGCTGAATATACTTGCCGGAGCACTTGGAGTACGTGAGCTGCCGGAGTTCCAAGCCACCGGTTTATCGAAGTTAGAATGGAACAGTCCTGGGTTACTGATGTCTAAACGCTTATAAATGATGTATGAACGCTTCTAATGATTGTAAATGATGAATAAACGCTTCTAATGAACCAATCACGCTAAAATTAGAACATATGCGACGTAATACATAAACCAACATTCCCTGGAAGAATTGGCCTGATTGATTCAGGTTAACCCCGAATAAATCTATATAGAAACTCAAATAGCTCGCGGACCAATTGCCGTCCCACTATATAAGACACACCAATGAATGTAGAATTTCATAAATAATCTAAACATATAAGTCTCATATGCACAGCAAACTAACGGGATCCGTTATCCTCTTTTTAGGTCAGTTACTTACCTAGTTACTTAACCTTAACTTAAAAAGAGGATAACGGCTCCCGATAGTTTGCTGTGCATAAGAGACTTATATGTATGGATTTGCTTTGAAATTCTGCATTCATTGGCGTTTCAAATATATTGGGACGGCAATTGGTCCGCAAGTAATTAAGGGTCGTTCAACGCGGGGTCACTCGTTACGGTCGGCCCGAAATGAGTTTGAGTTTGAGTTTCGAAATAGATTTTTCCGGGGTTAACCTAAATCAATCGAATCTGTTTGTTCAGGGAATGTTAGTTCATGTATTACGTCTTATTTGTGCTTATTTTAGCGTGCTTAGATCATTAGAAGTTCATCTATAAAAATTGATTGTACTTTGTCGTCTAGCGGTTGTAAGTTTTTACTTCACTCAACGGTTATAAATGATCAAACAGTGACATCTAGCGGTTGGAAATTTTTACTTCACTTAACGCTCATAAATGATTTAAACCCCTTTTCCGAGGTTAACCGAAATCAATCGACCCAATTTTTTGATGGAATGTTGGTTTATGTATTACGTCTCATTTTTTCTATTTTTGGCGTTATTGTATCATTAGAAGTTCATTTATATGCGTTAAGTGAAGTAAAAATTTCCAATTGCTAGATGTCACTGTTTGATCATTTATAACCTTTGGGTGAAGTAAAAACTTCCAACCGCTAGACGGCAAAGTACAATCAACTTTTATAGATGAACTTCTAATGATCTAATCACGCTAAAATTAGTACACATGAGACGTAATACATAAAACAACATTCTTTTATAACCGTTTTTAGATTGGTAACCCGGGATCGGTCTATTTTAACTTCAATATACCGGCGGCTAGAAACTCCGGCGGTTCACGTACCCCAGGTTTGCGGAGCTACATCCGCCAGCACTATAGACTATTGTTATCTGTGTTTAATATACCCTATCCATTGCATAAATACTGTCCAATGATAGTATCATTTGAATAAAAAGGGGTCATAGAGATAAGGGGATTATCGAGGCTATACATAGCAAAATTCAGTGCGAACAGAATGCAGTATGTTTGTACCTTATCCCCATCCAGTGTCTGACCGATTGCGCCGTCTTGTGTTCAGTTCAAGTATGGTTCCTTTTGGTTTCCTAATTAGTAAAGTGTTGTTATTATTATGTTATTTCGCTCATATGTTATTCCAATATGGCAGGAGAACCTAAATTGTCGTAAAAATTGAAATAATTACTATCGAATCGTAATTATGGTTTGTTAAAACTGGTAAATTTTAACGAAACTCGTAAAAACTGTGTAAAAAAGTGATACGACGTTGCGTTTAGCTTACAGAAACTAGAATGCTTTAACTTAAGTATTTGTTAGATGGTTAACTAGTAACTGTTATCTAATATTTAACATATTCTTCTTATTGTGCCTAGATCAGGGTAAATATGTCGGAATCTCCCACCGTAAAACAAGATGAAGTTTTACCTACTGAAAACAGCAGTATGTTCTGTAGAAACAATCCTTTGGAACATTCCATTTCTTTGTATTTGACCAGATTTCTTTTTGCAGATAACGGTAAAGGTGCAAGCTTGATAAAGGAAGGTGTTAGGTTCATGAAACGTCCTCGAGAGGTCCCTGAACAGTCTTCTGCCACATTAGACGACTGCGAACCAGATGAGAAACGGCCTACTTTTCGTCTCAACCCACCAACTCTAATACATGGGCAAGCAAAATCAGTGCCAAAGGAGGGTAAGTGGCTGAGTGGGAGGTAGGGGGAACTATCGGCCCTGGGATATAACGTAAAAACCTCAAGTTTCAGTTGTAATGTTCTGACAATGAGATGTTACACTTATTTGGTATATTTATACACCTTTTTTAGAAAGTGCAAATACTGATGCTACTCCTAAAAGGAACTTCCTGAGACCATCAATTTTGAACCCACCGACCACAGTGACCACAGCTTCCTCGGTTTCGCATTCCTGTAAGCAGCTGTATTTCATCATTATTGGTAAAATTTGCTCTTGTATTTCTCACCAATATGTTTTTATAGCTATCAATGGTCAGGCAGCATTGACAAGCTCAAAACCTCCACTGTTAGGTTCTGGTATGCTCCTGTCTGGCCAGGTACCGTTAAGTAATCCCTTCCTTCTTGCAACAAACTCAGATGAGGAAGACCCGGGAAAAGTATGTCTTACCTAAGATACCTTAATTCATGATGAAGTTGTTTAATGTTTAACCAAAGTTGTTTCTCAGGACCCGAAGCAAGAGTTTTTGTTCCAAAGTATGATAGAGCAGAACGTCAAAGAAAACGGAACCAAACCAGACTTAAATGAAAACCAAGCCTCCATAACAGTTGCTAACAATTCTATTAAGATTTGAGTTTGGAATATGCTAATAATATATGTTATAATCATTGCCCTTTGCATTTTAGCCGTCTGCTGCAGTTGAAGCTGAGACTAAAAAAGAAGACTTTGTCTTCGGCAGGAAAATGGAAGAAAGAGTTCTGGTATGGTTTCACGCAAACTTGCATTGGTTGCACTAATGCTTATTCCCTATGTTTTACTTCCACTAGCAAAGTGAAGCTGACAGCACTACAGCTGAAATTAGACAGGCCACAAAGGAAGACAGTGGCAGCTTTGTGTTTGGAAAAAATCTTTCTGATCGAATCAAGGTTAGTTACAAGAACCATACAGTAAAGATATATTACTTTGAAAAATGTTTCTAACCTTGTCAGGTGTCAGGAAATGAATCAGCCAATCCTGTACTGTTCTCAACGGCTCCTGCTGGTACGATTTTGATATCAACGACAGCATTTTATCAGGAGCATAAACCCATTTCCGGTCTCGTTTTATACAGAGTCTTCCATCTTTCCCGAAAGTACATTGAATCCCGTTGAAACACACTTGAAGACCGGCGAAACCTGTCACAGGAAACTAGAAGAGGATGCCGCAGTTTGTTTTGCTGCCACGAATACCAAGCCCGTCATGCCAGAAATAGATATAAAAACTGGAGAAGAGGATGAAAAAAATGTTTTGCAAGTAAGACTACACTATCATTAATCACTGTTCTAATCTCCTCAATATTCTAATTCTGTTTTTCAGACCCAGTGCAAACTATTTCAATTTGATCCTGCAACCCAGAATTGGATGGAGAGAGGACGTGGAAACCTGAGACTGAATGACAAGAGATTGTCTGCCTCTGACCAAGTATTTCAATCCAGACTAGGTAAGTCTCGTACCTAACATTCTATGTTTGTATTTTACCCAGTAACTCTCAGTAAAGTACTTATATTCAATAGTTATGCGTACGCATGGAAGCTTGCGTCTCGTTCTCAACACCAAAATTTGGGCTCACATGATCATAGACAAAGCCAGTTCAAAATCTGTGAGAATTTCGGCCCAAAACGAGAACGGCAACATTGGAGTTTATCTTATAACGGTTTGTTGAAGTTAAGTTCCGTCCTGCATTGAGTTATTTGAGCATATCCTTCTTGCTATGCAGGCCACAATCAATGATGCAGAGCAAATATACAGGGCGTTAGAGTATCGTGTACTTCACTTGAAACAGCTAGAAGAGAAAGTGAAGCATACTGAGAGCCCAACCCAAGATCTAGACAATGCTGATGTCGGTAAAGCAGCAAGGTACAGACAACACTGTGTCACTGCAGCTAGCTGAGAATAACTAACCTCTGAACAGTACTGTATCATTAACAGATTTCTGAATAGCTCCCTCCTATTACTTTCAATAATCCTTATTCTCACGTTAACTCTGGCATTTATCTCAAGATTTTTATAAACAGACTCTTTGTCTAGTACAGTGGTTCTCAACTGGGTGCCGGTGGCCCCCTTGGGGAGCCATGAGACCTTCGCCGGGGGGCCACGAGCAGTACGGCCATTATTGTAAGTAAAAGTTTAAGCCTAAAATCAAAGAATTGCGGGGGCTCGGCCATGGGGGCCACGGACCATAAAAGGTTGAGAACCACTGGTCTAGTAGTTAATATTGTACTATTATCAATATCTTAAGCTTATTTCAATTTTTGTAGTCTTCCTCTTTGTGAAGATTCTACTGATCAGGATGAGGAAAGTCCACTTGCCATTTCACCATCTGACAGAGATTCTAATTCTCATGGTATGCTATACCTTGTCAAAGATTTTCTCAAACTTAGTAACTGTATTGCTCCTATAACATTCCTGTTCAACATTTAGGATACATACAACATGATGACCAGAGCAGAGATAGTGGTGCTGAGGACGATGTTGATCAGAATACAGAGAGCAAAGTGATGAATGAACAAACAGAAGCATCACTGACAATGCCCGATTCAGTGTCTATTCCGAAGGATGAGTCATTGACACAAGAACAGCTGAAAGAAACAGACAAATCTGATGGTATTTTGAAAGAAGAAACAAAATCAGATACTAGTAATTAACTGTGAATCAACACAAAAGAAAATTTCTGGTAAAGAAATTCTACGTTGCCATGGGGTATTTGACTTCCTTGCATCGTTTTTCAAATGGGTTTGCGATTACGTTCATCGTTACAACTCTTACCGATTACTTCAGTGTTAATAAGTTGATTTCATTTTCAGTTAAGTCGTGTTATGTCAGGAGACTCTTCATCAATCCCATTCTACACTACTAAGTCTGTATTCAGCAGTTGTAACAGATCACTGGTTTAGGCTGTGTAATATTTACCAACTAACTTTTGCGAGAATGGCTTAAATAAAGGTTATTACATTCCAGTGCAGAAAAAAGTGTAGATGCGCATGATAGATGTGGTTCAAATACAAAGATCTTTTAAATACCTTCTTATTTCCAGATGATACTACTATATTTCTTGGGGTCCGGTTTCTGATTTTCCAAATGCTGAATTGTGCAAAATTTGTAAGTTGGAGTAGTAGTGTAGTAGTATTTGGGTTTTTTAGTATTTATGAGAGCAAAGTGCTTAAAATTCCCTTGGCATTCTTACTTTGAATCTTGCCACTGTAAAGTTTCCTCTTTATTCCTGGAAAATCATGGAAATAATGATTTGTACTAAATGTCTTTGTTCTGTAAAAACTGATCACCAATTCTACACATGTTCCTTTATTGCTTTCAGGGATAAATATTATGACATGCCTGAGGTTCGTTTTACAGACGTTTCCTAATATTATTTAATATTAAACCTGTACATTTGCCATATTAAATTTACTTGTCCTTCGACTGAAGTTGTTAGTCCTTCACATCAGTAATGCGATCCTTTTCAGTTCTTTTCACTAGTGGTGTTGTCTTGCTAACCTGCAGTTATAATATTTACAAGTTGCCTGTTTTACCAGTCCCTGTGAGGCGAATACCTGCAATGTCTCTTGATTTCTTTGCAGGTGTAAAGTATACCATTCCTGCATAGTATTTTACTCAACAATGATTTAATATGCAATAGAAGTAAATTACCACACGTATCACAGGAGTGAATCACCATTGTTTCTAGGTAAGATAACAATGATAAGATATTTCACTACTTCCTGCAATGCCACCATTTATTGTTAATGTGTATTTTTGGTTTACTCGGTAATGTACAGTTGTTTGATGCTGTCATGCATATAATAGATTGAACTTTGTTTTTCATAAATATAAACTGCGCTATGGAGTGGTTTCAACATAAACAACATTAAACTCGGTTATCTTTATCGAATTAGCTGCAAAACTACTAGCAGTTCGAATGTGGAGGTTACTGTAACCCTGTTGAGTTTTGCTTTTGCAGGAAAGGTTTTTGTAAATTTCATTGTTTTATTTCCAATAACAATTTTTGTCCTTCCACTTTTTTGCTTGTAGAACATTTTTACAGCGTATCCAAATATAACAACATTCAAAATGCAATTGTATTTACTGAACTCCAGTGTGAAGTTGTAGGGTCTCCTACCTTGATTATTGCTTCAGCATATACAGAACAACCAAGGTACTTCTCTAGTGGTTTTAATTTTTACTCAATGTTTATTGAATCGGAACTCATGTCGACAAACTTCTTGATAAATGAATCCGCAGCTTACGTCTATTCGAACTGAAATATTACTAAAATCATTACTGTTTGCTGTTAAAAATAATGAGGTACAGATAAATCAACTTTTGTTCGACTCTTTCCAATAGTATTTTTTAACATCATGTCTTCAAGCGATTCTAATTGTTACGGAAGAAAACGGAGGAAAGATACGGCAGAGATCAAGTTTGATGCCTTGCTCAGGTCGGACCGAAAAAGCGATACAGATCCGCTGTACAACAATACAACCTCGAAAAACGAAGATACTACTAAACGTCGGAAGCGTATGAATCCCAAGTACCTCAACGATGACGTTGTTCTGTTTGACTGGCCAAAAAAAAATCGGATTGCCTTGAGCAAAAGTCAAAAAGTAGATTCTGCTGCTGCCAAATTCGACGCAATTTTCGGCTCTTCAGGGAGAACGTCCTCCACTTCCAACAAAACGTCCACAATTGTCAAAAGTCGAAGTGCGAGTAACAGTGACGACAATGAAAGTTATGTTGAATTTAGCAGGTCAGATTCAGAATTTCTTATCCATTCTTCATCAGATACAGAAGAAGATCATGCAGAGAATCCATTCACGGATAGCAAATCAAAATATGACATCATGTATGAAAAAAATGAAAAGGTGGCTTCTGATAAGTTTGATGCTTTGTTCTGCGAAAGCGAGCACATTTCAGCCCCTAAAAGAAGGAAGCCGAAGACCAATCAAAGACTATTCGACGCTAGCGGTCCTACTAAAACAAAAGATGGAGTTCAAGATCTGGATGATCTCTGTTTTGTTGACAGTTGGGCAGAAAATTCTGACATAACCCATAAAGAAAACAGTCAGGATTCCAATCCTAGGTCGCCTTCCAAGTCATTTATTCCTCACATTACCCACGCTAGCATGGAGAAAGTTGGCGGCAGACTTGTTCTAAATATCCAAAGGGGTGGCAGTTCGAATTCACTGGCAGGGGAAGGGACCATATTGAAAAGTCCAAGCCTGAGCTCTGTAGTAGAAAATAAAGTCAATTTAAAGTCATGTGCCTCTCAAAGCACCATTTCCAAATCAAATAGTAATTCTAACCCTGTTACTAGAAATGGCTGTGAAAGAAGTGGACCTACGGCGTTTATAAAGATAGCTTCGCCTATTCCCGATGGGTGTTATGATTACAGTGAGAGCGAAGTGGCTTTACCTCAAGTTCAGAAGGATATACCTTCAGTTTCAAATGTATGAACTTATCTCTTTGTAATGTTAATTCTTTTGTTTTTTCTCCATTCTTATTCTTCTGTCATGTTTGTCTTGTGCTGTAATTAGTTGTCGGAATATTTCTTTCAGGAAATCACCAGTAGAAGAAGCATGAAAAGTAAGAATGTTTTGCCAGTGAAATTACGAAAACTTTTAGGAGGTTCCAGTGGCAAGGTGCAGCATTTGTTAATTCTGATTACTTCAACTATCTCCTGAATAATTGTAATACTTATCTGCATGTCTGTGCTAGATTTCGGTTGCGAGTTACAATCCTAGACCATGGGCCAGGAAATCGGAAGATAAGCCGGACCACGACAAAGAACAGGCAGTGAAAATTGTGATGATTGTCAATTTATTATCTGATCTTCATGAATTTAAATTAGTCGCAGCCGTCAGTAACTCGGTGTATTTTCAGGGATCAATGGAATGCTTATCCCAACCGACTAAGTCGTCGTTTAAAGCAATAAATATCGGTACCAATTCCTCAACTGAAACCACGCCCCAGCTGAAAAGGGCAGTTACTTGGCCAGAGAAAGTGGGTGACAGCATCGTAACTTCAATCAAATGCAAAAGAAATCATGCTGAGGTAGGTAATTCATTTCGGTAGGTATTGAATAAATGACCATTGATTAATATTCATTGGATTTTTAGTTTTTCACTGTGGTGCAACACGTGAAAAATTATCAAAATTGCCTTGAGGAAGGAGAGATACAGGAATTTAAAGATGAAGTAACCTATCTTGTTGGAGGTTTGCAGAGATCTCATCCAGTATCTGTTCGGTGAGTATTATTTCTCACATGGAGTAGGTTACGATTCTTCCTTTTGCATAGAATACAAAATATCATCCTTCAAGTGGTATGGATCCAGCATTGCTATTCAGGAACTTCTTAAATACCTTACACATGCATATTGTTGAAAATCTTACATGATTGAATGGAATTTTTTATCTTTCAGATGTTTGTCTGCGACTAATTTGGCAAGCAAGTGTCAGCAACAGAATTTTCGTCTTTATCTCCGAGCTCACAATGTTCTTCCTGGAATATTTAGTGTTTTGCAAGATGCTAATGCATTTAAGGTTGGTCATTATCTGCAGTATTCATGACTTTAAAAAGCCGAAAATGTGATGTGTTGTCAACAATTTAAACCTACCATTTGTGGATTTTCAGACACTGTCATTAGCTGCCGCCACACTGTTATACATGTTCAGCCGTGACAGGCAGATTGAAATTGACAGGAACACAGTGAGCATACTTTTGAAGCTTGTTGATCCGCTAAATAAAGGCTGTGATGCCAAACCAGCACAAAATGGTATGCTATATAGGAAGTTTGAGTATGTTCCATTATTATTATATTTAAATGTGCAGTAGAAAGGTTTGGTTTGCAGCATTGTAAGAAACTCACTGAATCACTGCCCTTTTGCTGGATCTAGGGCATTGAACTAGATTATTGTGAGCCATAATATTCGCATCCACAACTTTACAAATATCGAAATATTATGCGTAGATTAGATTCTCTCATTTCAACAGCCATTTATTTAGCCAACCCATCGATTAATTTTCACGTATATAGATATGTATTGCTAGCTTACTACATGTGAATGATAATTTCGTTAACAGAAGAAATCTCAAAGAAAAAGACAAAGTATTCCAGTTTAATGAAGAGAAATGATGTTCAAAATGATATACAAGAATTGGAAGCTCTAACTGATAAAATCAAAGACTTGATAGATCGTTGCAATGATCCTTTGGTCCAATCATCTGAGATTTCGGTATATTACATAGTTTCGTATAATTTTTTCCTAAACCGTACTTATCAGTCTTTCCACACAGACAAAATCCCTCGCAAGCGAAGCTCTGCTACGATTCACTGCTACCAGAAACCACGATTGGTTCAGAGAAGAGATCCGTTTGAAAGGTGGACTCGATCATGTTATTGGACTGGGTAAACCAATGCAATATTATTTTGATGCCAAATATACTATTGCGTTTAATATTTGTTTAGTGAAAACTGAAGTAGAAATTCTGGAGATCATAAAAGACGACATTCTGATACCTGAAGCAGAGAAACCGCTATGCAAACTGGAAAGATATTTACGTGTTCTAGAAAATAGCATTGTGAACTCACAGAGAAACGCCATGTACCTTGTTACACACCAAAGGGCCGTTTTACTAAAGAAATTATCTACGTATGTTATTATCCTTTAATATTGAAGCAGTCACTATGGTTCCTAAACTAGGGAAATTTTTTCTTTGTAACAGACTGTTATCAAAGTGCAAGTGTTGGCTGCACCACACACATACCGAAAATTGCGAAAAGAAAACCACCTCCTCTTTACCGCCAAAAGCACCTAACCTACTCAGAAATGTTATTGCACAGATCATCAAACTATTGGTGAACATCAGCAATGATAGTGGTATGCCCAGATCATTCAACTTTTTTTTAAATCCTTCAGTAACGAAAGACAAGGTGCATTTTTTACCAATCGTATGTATGTTTTTAGAATGGTCTAGCTCACGTATAGGGGATCAAGAGGAGGTTCTAAGTAATATCATTTACTTAATCCTCCATATTCCGGGTCATGTCAGTGAAGATCAAAGATATGAACTCATACTCTTGGTAACATCCCTCTAAAACTACTATTAAACAGATGTGTAATTACAGTATGGAGGAATGTTCAACAAATTATTACAAATCTTTACCTCAACAGAGCCTCGGCCTTCTCATCAATCTAGTTGAAAGCAGTGCAAAGAATAGAATGACGCTGATGAAGCTAATGACACCACCCATTGACAAAGAGTTGTATGGAGCAGAAAACATTCCAGAGCAAAATTCAACCAAGGATAACGTGCCAGTTGTAGAAGCCCTTGTGCAGGTATAAATGGTAAAATTGGTAGTGTTCGACAACCTAACTTTATGAGCATATGCAATCTGCTTCAAAACAGCTGTTTGTCATCAAAGAAGCTACCGCAAGGCAAAACGAAATACTTGGCGAAGATGGAGTTAAAAAAGCTGCTGAAGAAAAAAAGAATCAGGTTCCAGGGGGTTTTCTTACCAAGTAAAGGAAGATTGTATATTTCGGTGTACCTCCTTTGCTTTATTACAAACTAATGAGGGTATCTCCCTTCACAGTAGGCAAGACAGAAACGAGAATGATGATGATGCCGAAGGATACTGGGTGGAGACTGAAGAGGGAATGGAGTGGGTGATACCAGAAAATAACCAAAACGAAGATAAAGTGAATGAAATTGGGGATCTATCCAGCAGTCAAAGCTCAGAAAAGAGTTCAAGTCAAAAATTGCTGGCGAATCCACGAAATATAGAAGCATCCCTAACAGCAGAACAGAAGAATGAAATGAAAGAAGGTATGTTATGTTATTTCTCTTTATCAAGCGACAAAGGTCATTTTGATCCTTCTTGTTTGTAACAGCTTTGGAAAAAGCGAGTGACCACATGGAAAATTCCATTCTTGCATCTTATGTTGCACTCGTTCTTGGCTGCCTCATTCACGGAAGTAGGAGCAATTCATCTGTGATCATGAAATATCTACCAAATAATGGAGATCTCGCACCGATGATACGAATGCTCAAGAAGTTTTTGTCGTTCATGAGCTTAACCGTAAGTTCCCTGTAGTCTAATTGTTGTGCATCTGTATTATAATATCTGATACTATTGTGCATTGGAAATTATGATATGTCATGCAAATACATGCGTATGGATGAACACACTAAAACCATGCGATAAAAGATATCTTGAAAATGTAATTTCAAATTCTAGTTGGACTCTCAAATCATAACTTGCCATGTGAGACATGTATATGAAATAATTTGATATGATTCATTTTAGAATATCATGTCTAAAAAAGGAGAAGTCACACTTTCTCGTGTCATCGAGGAAATGGAGGAAGTGCAGTCGGAAATCTATCGCTAAGGACTTCGATAACAGTGTTTTTGTAGCAAACATAAGTAAATACTCCTTTCAAAGCACAGTTGGCAACAGAAGTTGATGGTATTGATGGTGAGATAATAGTTTAAAGTTAGAGGCAATCTCTGTGCTGTTACCCAACACGTAAGATACGAGTTTTCAGTGTGATTGGGTTTATATTTTAAGTAATTGTGTTTTTGTATAGCTCCTTATACTTCCAGAACAATAATGATTGTGTCACCATTAAAATAAATTTGGTTGCACTGTTAACCTATAATGGATTTTAAACGTATGATTTTTAAAGTATACTAAAATATTTTATTTGCAAAAATATCTTCTATTTGTGCAAGTTGTCACCTGTTAGAGACTGTTTGAAACTTGTTTTAACATCTCAGAAAAGTCCTGAAGATCATTCTCTGGCAATTAACAGACTATGTCGTATGAAAACATTTTCAAATGATCAGAATCTTTTCCCATACCAGTAACAAGTTCCTCACATTTCTACTGTTGCGTTGTATTGAAGTAGTTAAAAGGAAAAAAATGTTTTTGATTGAGTTTCATTCGTAGTTCATTGAAGATCTTGATGTATGTACAAATATTTTCATGAATTACAGTATGTTTGAATAAAGTTCATCTGTTGGAGTTGTAAATGTGAGATTGGATAACCTGAAACAAAACAATCAGCAGTTGTTCTGTGAATCCTGAAGTTATGCTGCAGAAGTAGCAGCAATTGCAGCTACAAATTTTATTGATTATGACCTAATGAGCTGTAGGTGGTCATTGTTTATTCTCTAAATCAAAATCCTGTGGCATGCAAAATCTCCTCGAGCGCATCACCGTCAAGAATAGGCTTACTTAAAGTTCTTTGCAGGAGTTATGAGTTACAAGAAAGGCTATTATATATTTTTCAAATGAAGTAATGGTGATTGCAGGGGTTTATTATTCAATGTATGCACGATGAACAAATGTTTTTTTAACCTTGTGAATACATGCAGTGTTTGTTTAGCGACTTCTATACGTAACACTTTTTACAAAATGACCCATCAGTGGTTTTGCTGTGTAGGATATGTTGACATAAACGTTGTACAGTACTTATAGCAGTGGTTCCTCACAGGGGTTCGATGAGTAAGTCTCAGGGGTTCGGCAGAGGTAAAGAATTCTAAGAATATTTTCAACGATACCATTTTTGCGGAAAAAAAAATAGTCATCTATGTTCTTTGAACACAGTGATTTTGTGTGCAACTGATGCATGGTTCATTTTGTGCACTAAAAATATATACCACTGTTTCAAAGAAATCTTATTTCATTTTTCCAACCACGTAGGGTTCGGTGAATGCACTGATGAAGCTTGCAGGGTTCGGTAGCTTCTATTGGGTTTAGAACCACTGACTTAGAGTAAGGAACTTCTGTCCATCCATAATCGTAAGCAAGTCCAACATGAAGGATCAAAAGCGATGTTGTTGCTGTAGCCGATCACGCAAATATCGACTGATATCGATAGGACTGTCGAGTGTATCGTTGCTGATTGTTGGTGGTGTTCTCATGTTTATATATACCCTGATATTCGCAGCTATATTGAAAGAGGTAATTTACAAAAATAGACAAAGTTGTGTAACGTGTTATCTGCAAGAGAGCCCGGGGCCCGCCACCACTGTCTGGTGCTTTATTTTTGTGCGTGTATGCACAAATGCTTTTCAATGCCCCCATTGTTTTACAGAAAACAAGTATTCAAGAAGGAACAATCTTTTATTCAGAATGGAAAGAAACCAGTCAGAAAGTATATTTAAATTTCTACATGTTAAACGTGACTAACATGAAGGAATTTCTTTCCCAAAAGCCAGGAAATTTTGTTAAACCTGTTCTTCATCAAATCGGACCTTACGTTTACAGGTGAATTTCCCAATATATAAAGGTCCGGTGATTGAAGTAGGGAATTCAGCCTTTTAATCGCGCAGATTGCTTTCAGAGCTCGACTAAGCAAAGACAGAATTAATTTTATTGATGTAAGACCGGAAGAAGTTCATTATCGGCAAACTTACCATATGACATTCGAGCCTGCATTATCAATGGGTTCTGAAGATGATGCCATAACGACAGTGAACTTCATAGCTATGGTATAGTATTTAAAACAGTCGGGACTCCGATTACAGTAGTTACTAAGGAATGAGAGTGTGCTGTAGCTAAACCGACAAAAATCATAACGTTTATCGTAGAGACATTGTTAGTTATTGTTCGTTCGGTTAATTCGGTTATCTGGTAAGCCGTAGGAACCGAAACTTTGCGGCTCAATTCATCAGAAACATAAAATTGGTGAAGCATGAAAGGCCGAATATAATTGATATATTTTCAGCTTATATCTCCCGTTTTGGAATATATCTTCTCGCTTCCCGTGGCTGAGAACATTACAGGAGTCCAAAAGAAACTGATTTACCGAGCTGCTAATAACGCAATTGAAAGCACGAACTCAGATCTACTTTTTACTCATTCTGTCGGAGACTTGCTGTTCGGAATGAAAGATCCCTTGTTGACTGCTTTAGTTGAAATACTCAATAGTATACTAGTGAATACGGATTTTGCTCATCTGTTACCTTTACAGGATAAATTTGGACTGTTGATGGTGGTAAGTGTTTTTTTAATTGCAGTAACTTATCTGGAGCGTAATCATGTCAATGTTTCAGACCAATATGTCGATGGGATGGCAAGAGTTCAATGCTTATACCGGTAACCCCGAGTACGAACTTACCGGTATCATATCAAAATTCAACAACAAATCGTATGTATTATCAATTCTTTCGGTAAAGCATTGTTTCATGTTATTTTTATGCTTTATACTAGATCATTGGACTACTGGTATGGTGAAAATTGCAATATGATAAATGGAACAGGTTGTATGATATTATAATAGATTCATGCCAAAGTCAACACTATTTAAACAGGGTTGAATAATTGCAGACTCTACCACAAGACCACCCCTCAGACGAAAGGATGAAGTAATATACTATTTTTATGGAAGTTTAGCAAGGTGGGTGCTGTGTCTATTTTGCAAATGACTAGTAATCCCTACTGATTGATTCCTCTCAAGAAACTGAAATGTCTGCAACTGTATTTGTCGTGAAAAGGTCGGTGTTTGCAAAGTTCTCAAAAGAAGTAGTAGTAAAGAAAGTACCAGCATGGGAATACGTCGTTCCTGCCGAGGTGTACCTATCTCCTGCTAATTCCGAATACAACAGGTGCTATTGTCAGGCCGGCGACACTGAAATTTTTTGTTTATACGATGGTGGTTTTCTGTTGCGTAATCGTCTACTGGGTAACTTAAATTTGCTGAAATTTAATAAAATAAGATATTGAGTAAATTCAACAGTAGGAATGTTTCATTGCAGGCGTGCCGTTACTCATTTCCGCGCCACATTTTTTGCATGGAGATGGGTATTACTTAGACAGAGTAATCGGCATGGAACCATACATATTGGACCATCAAACCGTTTTCACGTATGAACCTGTAAGAAAACAGAATTATATAAAACTCACGATTTCCATTGGTGATATAATATATTAATATAAGCTTAGCCTTACTTCACAGAATACAGGCATATGTCTGAAGGCTCAACGACGATTCCAGTTCAATATATACATGAGACCATATGACACCATCAGGTACCCTAAAAACAAAACAATCATGACCACTAGCTACAGTTATCACTAGTGGCAATAAATAATATATATATTACAGCAGGGGTTACTAAACTTTGCATTATACGCCTCAATTTTTTCACGCACGAAAAATGCCCCCTTCCCTCCCGTGTTATCCATGAACATTCCAGTAATTTTCTGAAACCCCTGTTTTTTGGTGAGAAATTTAGTGTAATTTCTAATCACAATCCTACTGTTACATATATAGTATAACACAAAGAATCACTGAAGTTTTTGCGTTTCCGATGCTGTGGACGAATCTGTCATACACCATGGATGATGATAACACTGATCTCCTGTATGGGTAAGTAATTATATTTTCATGGTTACAAACAGCTAGGACCTACAAAACTATAATTAACGACTGAAATTGAACGATATATCTATTGTGCTGTTGTTTTAGGTTGATAGTGATTAGTGAAGAGGTGGTTCTTGTATTTCAAATTACAATGTGCACTGTCGGTGGAATTCTTCTAGTATTTCTATTATTTGTCGGTATCAGACAGAAAAGTGAAGATAATGAAGGCAATAGAATCGAAAAATATTCATGCCAAAATGAGGCAATAGAAAATGTAAACGTTCGACTGTGATTCCTTGGTATGGAGACGTTCGGCGCGATTTGAAATTTAACGGTCGGTGTTATTTGATTCTCCCATTGCCGAATGCGACAGGACTTTTTTTTATATATATACAGTGTTTCGTGCAGTCGTGCTAATAGTTCATACAGATTGTGTGTGGATGTCGTGGGAATGAATGGGATTAGATATAACATTAAATAAATATAATATGTTTTACTGTATCGTAACTTCGTCATATTTTCGTGTTCCTATTTTACATCATGTTATGTGTCATCGCAGTGTCTAGATCCGCTTAATGAGCAGCAATACGCACCAGTTATATAAGTAGTAGAAAATATTTAACTGCAGCTGGGTTTGGACGATGAATTGTCTTTGTAGGATACAATATAGCTGATTAGTAAATGTATTGCTGCAACATGCAGAATATGCAAAGCAATATCTCCTGATATATATATATACTTCGGGCAGAAAAGTAACTTTCCATTTCCAGCTTTTTAGATAGGGTTACAAATATCGCTCTAGACTAGAGAGATGACTGAAGAAATATGGAGCCGTCTAGCGGATTTGAAGGATTCATGGAAATATCCCTAGAGAGTTGGCTGTATGAAAAACAAAATTTCTCTCTAGTGGTTTTAGAAGTAGCGATCTCGTGATCGTGCTTCATAAATTTTTTTAACTTCAAGGTGTGCGTGTAAACATTGATTGTAAACATTGTGCCTATAACGTTGAAAATATGATTTGCATTTCATGGTTATTGGTTTTCGTAGTATTCCCATGCAGCAGTATCGTGCATGGCGATTTCCAGTTTTCCTGCCCGCCGAATGAAATTCATGTTCAACCACCATTCACGAATGATACAGTTTTCACCTTTAGCGTGGACATAACTGTTGCAGGTAACAATAGTGAATGTTTTATTCGTTAAAATTGCAATTTGATACTATTTACAATGATGAAAACTTTTTTAGAAAATAATGTGACCTTACATGGTTTTGAGTTCCACGATGCCCACTTCAATATAACGCGTCGACATGTCACTTTTCTTGATGATAACGGCGTATGGACAACCCAAGAAATGGTTGATGATTATAAGAATATGCAAACCTTCTGGGTTAACTGTATGTTCATGATACATATCCTCATTTTGCTTTTATCAATGGTTAACACAATGTTACTATATTTTCATCAGTGGAAACAAATTTCTGTACTGTGTCTGAGTTGCATTCGAATCAGACGTATTCTCTCTTTGGACTGGGCATTGAGAAAGGATTTGTCAATCCCAATTACACGCTACAATTCTGGAAACAGTTAAATTATACACAGATCTTACAAGTTGGTTTTGTTACCACGTCTGCTTCGAAATATTTATTAGCAAATTAAAATCTGAATAAAACTATGTTCAGAATAGAACAATATTGTCTGTGGACGGTATACCTGTGACTCAGTACCATGCATGTGTAACAGTGGACGGTGGTAGAACCATTTATGAAACTGACTTGTTCTTCAGTGATGCATCATGGAATTTGGAATCAAATGGTTCTAAGCTTTTGCAACTCAATCTACAGGTACTTTGTGGTTGGTTTCCATGCTTTGTGTTAGCTGCCCTTTTGTTTGCTTGTTGTTCGTTCCTCAGTTTACATAAGTCAACCCTTGTTTTATTTAAGCGATGTCTTCTTTGCAGGCAAATCAAACTTTTGATGGGAAGACGTTTAATGCGAGTAGTTATATTTATACGTTCCACGGAGGTGATAAAAATGTCGATCAGCATTGGAAAAGAGAATTGCCTTATGATATAGTTTGCTCTGGTAAGTTAATAGGAACAAATTGATTCGTGTTCATACACTATTCTTCAATATTTATGATTCAATGGTTAGGCAGAAAAGATGCTCCGGATTTCCCATACCCGTCCTTTCCGTATTACGAAATGGCTTTCGACATTTTCAATGTGAACACAAGCACAGTCGGTTCGTTTCATGAATATGTTGATGATGAGAACAAGCTTTTTCGATGGGATATGGTCAAGCCTTCAAACAATTCCCATTCAATTACTTATGATGAAATAAGCATGTATGTCTCGCATGTAGTTTCAAGTTATTTCTTGTTGCTAATATGACTTTTCTCTCTTCTCAACTAGAATCCATGACTTCCACGCTGGCATTGCGTATTCTATCAATCGTGACCGAGGAGATTGTGTGATTGAACCGATTTCGGACAAAGATTTTTGGGATTTTGATGTGGCCCATGATAAGAATTCCACAACAGTAAGGCAGTAGATTAATAAATTAGGAGAAGAAGGCTGAATGAAATGAAGGTTTCAATTTCGTTTTCCAGTTTCATATGAAGAGCATTGCAGAGCTATGGGCGGAAATGCATTTTACTTATTATGGAAGACACACAAACTCTTTTGGAGTTGTGTTAGATTCTTGGATATCGGACCAAGTCATGGTATATGAATTATTCCCTATTCACAATATTTGGTCTAAACAAAATTTCCCTTTTGTTCATTAAACAGAGAAACTACTCCTCACAAGTACTTTGGCTGACCCAGATCATTTACATGGCATCTAGTGACATTGGTGGTGGAAAAAAAAAATCCCATCCATATTCCATTAAGCAGTTCGTCGTAACGACGGTTAGTGACCTAAATTGGCAAGAAAACAATCGGATACTAATTTTTTTTTACACGTAACGTAACTACAGGTGAAGGGGAAAAATTACACATCTCAGATGGAACTGAATCTATCGGGTACGAAAACAAAGCGACGTCCTAATGTGTTCAGCGTGGAAACTTGTTATAATATGGAAAACAGGTCAATAGTTGTTGTGAAATTCGCTGAGCAATATAAGGGCTATGTCGTGTCGGATCTAGTGACATTGGACCGTGAGTTCTGCACATGATATGTTTGTCCTGTTTATTATTAACTTCAAATGTAACCTGAGAGGTATTTTTTAGTATCTATAAGGAAAGCTATTGCAAAGGCTGCAAACATTTCACTCATACGAGTTTCCGGATACGTTACTAAGCAAGTCGGGAAAGACTTTGACGATAAAGATGCTGATGAAAACTTGTTCGTTGCAGTTACATTGTTTGAAAAACCGCCTATACAAGGTTACTGGATAAAATTGATAGTACTTTTCCCAATGTTTTCAAGCGGGCAATATATATCTATTTCAAATAATCCGGGACGCTTACATCGAATCAATCTATAACTAGGTGATACTTTTGAAATGGAACCACAAGTAAATCTCAGTGTGGCGATAGAGAAGTTGCACAATACTGTAAAGCAGAACATGCTCTTGGTTGAATTCACTTCTCTTAAGGTAATTGCCGTGAATTGGAATGCTATGTTTCGCATGAAATCGATAGAAATGTATAAATTCATGTGAGTCTGCTTTTGCAGGGAGAAGTTAAGATGACTGCGTTCTCAGACTACTTTCAACTGCAAGAAAATATTTACACACATGCAGGCAGTCGTTCCGACACTAAACGTTCAGGGCTTTCCAGCGGAGCCATCGTTGCCTTGTGCATTGCAATGCTAGTTACTGGCTTCCTATTAGGAACGATCATTTGTCATTTCAAATACAAACGTGGGCAAAGGCAGTTCGGTTATACCTTGCAAGATTAATCGCTAAAATCCAGTTGTCATTAAATTCCCATTGAGATTCTCTGAATATTGATAAAATATGGTTACACTGTTACCCTTGAAAAAACAGTAGCTCCATATCGAACCATCATTTGGTTTCTTAGGCCCCTGAGTATTGTTTAAAGACTAGTTTGTAAATGTACCATTCGGTTCCTTGCACCCAGCATACTTTTAATGATTATAATACAGCATTTGCGGAATATTTTCATTGCATATTATCATGTTTTCTACCCACATCTCGTATACACAAAGTCTGTTTTGATATTTTCAGTAGTTTTGCGCAACGCATACATCGTCTTAGCTGGAAATAGCATCCATGTTGTTTTAACTGCCTATATTAAAAGAGTGCAATTATATCCTACTACACAGATGTGATAAGTATAATTTCTGTAGTGTGCAAGAGAAGAGTCCAGAGTGGTTGTATCAACCTAAGACTAGAAATGTGTTGGAATGAGACTTGCATCAACGTGGAGCTTGATTGGGAGAACGAAGAGTAATAAATAGTTAGGTAAACAAACTCCAGGATGCCACCAACTCAATTTCGCTTCCATGTTGAACTTGGCAATCAAGATGCATGTGCTTCACTGTGAGTAAACTTCTATGAATTTTAACTAACTCAGCTACCTGACAACAAATGAATAAAACACCAAGTAATCATGCAAGTTTTACTTAACCAAATTTTCAGCTATATAAACGTATATCTCAAGAGATACATAGACATCAGTGAAACACTGGCCAGTGGATTTCCTTACTACGATTATTTCGAAGGAAATAAAAATCTTTACACAGCTGAAACCTGATATATACATGGTAAAAATGACAAAGCGATATTTCATAACTAAAATAGTGAACTCGTTTTTACGATCACCTCCTTCAAACTTCAAGTGGCAAAGAAAGAAGTGTAAATTGTAGACATGAAGAATACATTTGTTACCAAATTATTCACAATATTAAAATGGAACTTACAGATCAAACTTTCCCTTACTGGGAGTTCAAATATACAGTACATTAAACATTGAAGGTATGAACTACAATAGCAATTTTAGAATATGATTTCACCTTGGAAATATCATCAATGAATTCTAATTGTGAGCATGAGGAGAAAGTGTAAAAGGTATAGATAGAGCCACTCTCCTTTTTAATCTAATTTAAGGATTGAGTTTCGAATAAATTTATGTCAGATGTGCTTTTATTTCTTCAGAGAACTGATTTTACTAATAGCTACAATTTTTTAATTAGATGGATGGCAAAACTCTCATCAAATTGAACTACAAAGCATATTATTTGGGCAACGTTAATTTTCTTCTAAGAGTAGTGGCTACCTGTGTGACTATATGCAACTAAACATTTACAAATATAAAATGAAGAAAAGTAATGTACAAATATAACAACGGAATCACTTAAATATCCATTTGTAATAAATAAACTGTGCAGAAGTTTCCATCAACCAATTCCTAGTTTGTCGATTACATATATCCACCTACATGCTTTGCAGGAATAACAGGTCAATGCTAAAAGTTAACGAGGGTTTTATCTTGACCCAGTGGATAAAATGAAAAACTTAAGATGTTCAGTGAACCTTTGGGAGTGGTACACAGTGCTAATATCAGCAGTAAGTTTACAGACTAATAGCCATAGCATATACCAACATACTAACTGTACTTGTATCTGAATTAACAGAAAAAAGAAGGTGAGCGCAAAGATTCGAAGAAAGACCAACAAGAATAATTGAGTGAAACATAAGATGCCACGGTTTGACATGCCGACCAACACTCATTAGCAAATTATCATATATAACAATAGACATGCACAACACTCAAAGAATTAAAATTCAAGCAGATTCGTGGGTACGGTCTTTACTTTTTTCATGCAATTTCCAGAATAAACAACGGGTGGTTTTCCAGTACGTTACTGTAAACTCATGCGCAAACAAGTGGTGGGGGCCTCAACCGAACACCAGAAAATTATCAAGAGAAAATAGATCAATATCAAAACAGCTAAAAGAATAAAAGCCTGTCGATTATTCTGGAAATCACAGCGCATTTAGTGCATCGATTAGCGAAATCAACTACCTGCATTATTCAAACAGCTCTGATACAAATCTCGGACACATTGAAACATGCTCTATTACGTATCATTTTATGTTAGTGAATGTCGTTCGAAACTGAACCTTCTAGATTCTATCATTAGTTGACTATTCTACACGGTCGAGGGAATCGTAGATTGGTTGACAAGCAGAATATCGTAGCAAAAATACATAAGAAATTATCAAAAATCCAATAAGTTCAAGTTTGTTTCTAAAAAAATAAGTAAAAGATTATGTCGATTACATAACTGAAATATCAAGTACAAAATTATATTTACAGACTCACAATCCAATCCCTGTCATAACGAAGCGATAATCTTTTTGGGGCTTTCAATCTTTCTTCTCTGTGGCTTCCTCATCGTATTCATACTCTCCGGCTCTCCTACGCTGCCCGACACCTTCCTGACCTCCTTCGCCCTCTGATGTCTCACCCACGTCAGAAGGAGCGTCTCCTGCAGCGATATTCTTCATTTGTTCCTCCGCATCAGCAAAAAATTTCGAGAACTCTCCCCAGTAACGCTCCGGTACTATCAACATAATATTATAAGGAGCAAATACAATCGATGGAAAAAAGTATCGAATAACCGTGTAGGAATACATACTGGTTATGGCAGATCTGAAATATTTAGTCTGTTCAGTCACACGTACATACACTCCTCGGTCATTTTGACCAATGTCCAAGTAGAACTGCCGTTAATATGATAAATATAATATACAAATATTACGTTAATTAATATAGTCAGTTATTTATAATTCATTTGAATCAGTTTGCTCTGTGCTTCTAAGACTGGAATATCAGTGGTGTTAAATTACTTGATATTCAACTCTACCTGTTTAGAGTGACGGTCACCGATGCTAGTACTGGGAGGAAGAGCGGGCGCCTCAGAATTCTGGCCGTATTCGTCAATAACACCGGTTAATGCGTCACGAAATTCTATCATTCCTTTCAATGTTGCAAGGTTAGCAAACTGCATTTTCCTCTTTTTTTAATTACAACAACAACAATGAATTTATATACCTTGAGCAGGTAATGCTATCTGGGGTGGTTGACGCTGTTGATGCGGAGGATAGGATTGCTGTTGTTGCCTTTAGTATTTAAGAAATAGTACAAAAACAAATGAATCAGATAACTGAACACTTGTGTTAACGGATTCTGGTGAATATTTATTTAATCTTTTGTCTGTTATTGTAATCACGAACCTCACTCGCAGGAAACGTCCGCGTCGGTTCTCCTTCAGGTCTAAGAAATATTTCTTGTTTTCCCGATTGATCAGCCTGGTTTTAAGCGGTTCGACAATATCTTCCTGAAAAGAAGTAGTCGAGGTTGAGACAGCTGTGTTTCAATGTTCTAGAGAATGGTTACCCAGGGAACATAATATCCATCAATAATAATCCCTAGTTGAGAGCCATGGTTCCTAATATTCTGGAACCTTAGGTGGCAGTAGCTGTGAAAACACCAGTGTAGTGGAACAAGGCATACACGACAGTATATGCCATTTATTAATAATTCAGACACTTTAATTATTCATTGATATGAACAGTGTAGCGAAAATTGACAACTTGACGAAGTTCACAATTCAATTGGGGTCTTAATACAGCACATGGTAACATTTCCAGCAAAACAATTTCAAAATCCACAAGAGTGCTATGCATCCGAATAATTTCGTAACGTTACATTGCCAAGATGAACATGTGGGTTACTTGAACATACCAGACCAAAGCTAGAGGAATGTATTCCAATGTTAAAATTAACCTCCACTTGGGTCCTACCATGCACAAAACTGTGTACAATACTAGATGCTGGTGCATTCCTGTGGTCCCTTCAAAAATCTGGTTACATTTGGATAGGTTAAGATAGATCACATTAGACTAGGTTTACCAAATGTAACCGGGGTTTTGGTGGGATCACATTACTGCACAACTACCCCAATAATACAATAGCGAATACTGTTATTGATAATATTTTGGCAGTTTGGATTAGAAAGGTTTTATTCAAATACACATTAGGCATATTGCTGTAGCACAAACTTTGTTTATTACCTGTTGCAGTTTTTCAGGATCAGTAGGTCCCAGCTGGGCATAATGTTCGATGAAATCTCCCAACAGATCACGAAACTCAGTGGCAATTGGCATGGACAGAGTAAGTCTGTTTTTATTGCCTCCTAGTGTTACCTTCATACCCAAACAATTCAAATAATATTTTGAGCATTTAAAAATCAAGGGCATTCAAGTCTTAAAATCTACCGCACCTCTGCGATTTTAATGAAACGGCCTCTTCTATTTTCCTTCACATCGAGATAGAAGCGCTTGTTCTGTATCAAAACTAATTTCGAGGCCAGTTCCTGTGTTTCCATTTGGTTCCTACGTTGGTACCCTCCTAAAGTAAGAAAGTACATTTATAGCAAGCTTTTCGCAGTATATTTACTACATTGAAAATGCATATTACCGCGTGGATAGCTACCTTGACCAGTTTCCTCTCCACAGTCCCGTTCAGCCATTTTGTTATATTAACAACCTTATCCTTAACACTACAAACTCCTATACAGTCAACTACACTGCTTTGCAAACCGATTAAAACGAATATTACTAGATGTATCTTACAAATGGCAAAATTTATCCGCAAAACGAAAGATCATTAGATCGTAACTATCGAGCTTTTCCAAACATTAAATTTTATTATAACAACATCTAATTTAGTAGGCTCCTGCCAAGAAATTCTCATGATGCATCATCTGTGGTGCAGTAGAATTTCTTTAAAAGTTATTTTGTTGCATTTTGTGTAAATGAACTAATGTAAATGTTACGTCAATATGCACTAATATCAATTGATATTCGTTTTTCGGGTAATTTGTTCTATATACATGGACGAATAGATAAAGTACAATACAATCCGATAAACCAATTGAATCATCGTACACTGGAAAACGAGTTTTTTCTGCTATCTTTGCCCTCAGGTAGCTCAAGTTATCTAAACGCCTATAGGCACAGGCATTCAAGTATAATACAGCGTAAATCGAGCAACTGGCTTGACCCAAGAACTTGAATGAACTTTAAAATCATAGAGATCAACTTACTAGGTGGCGGGATAAAGTGCACACTGTCCCTTCCATTCAATATTGCTCATAAATTGCATTTTGCAACAATTGAAGTTAGTACAGATCATTTTAATTGGGGTTCGCGAACCCGCAGGGGAATTGGGGGTCGCTTGACAAGTTTTATAAGTCGCAAAGAGTACATCAAATCCGAGTTTCGAAATAGACTTTTTCGGGGTTAACCTGAATCAATCGACCCAATTTTTTCAGGGAATATTAGTTTATGTATTACGTCTCGGATGTAGTAATTTCGGCGTGATTGNGACCCAATTTTTTCAGGGAATATTAGTTTATGTATTACCTCTCGGATGTAGTAATTCCGGCGTGATTGCACCAATAGCAGTTCATTTATAAGGGTCCATTGTACTTTGCCATCTAGCGGTTGGAAGTATTTACTTCACTTAACGATTATAAATGATCCAACAGTGACATCTAGCGGTTGGAAATTTTTACGTCACCTACCTGCGATGAATAAACTTAGGTGAAGTAATAATTTAAAACCGCTAGATGTCACTGTTAAATTTCACATTCGTTACATTTATAACAGTTAAGTGAAGTAACAACTTCCAACCGATAGACGGCAAAATACAATCAACGCTTATAAATAAACTTCTAATCAATCTAATGATCCAGAAACTCCGGCAGCTCACGTACCCCAGGTAATAATTCAGTAGTGTTAATCTGAATGAATGTTTTTGTTGTTGTTTGTTCTCGAGTACTATAAGTTAAGATTTATATGTTAACTGTTTATCACTGTCAAACATGAATGGTCGTGAAAATGTTTGATAAATTAAAAGAGGTCGCTAGCAAAAAAGTTTTGGAAGCACTGGTTGAATTGATTCCGCGAGTAGGCATATACATGTTTATTTCATATTACTGTCTGATTGACTGGTTGTCTATGTAATTGTAATTAATTTGATGGATAAAGCATTCATATTCATACCTATGGTTAGTTTGGTATATATATGTTTGAAATGAGCGGTTCATGTATTTCATTGGCTTGTTGCCTTTGAAATTATTGTACTATTGAAGGTGACGTTCATTGCATATCAACATAGCTGCACTGTCCGATTGGCTTGTTGCCTGCAGAATAGTGTAGAAATGGAATGCAGATGGCTTCTGTGCTATTCTTTCATTGAAATGTCTTTTTTTTGCTTGACTTGTCCTCGTTTGGTTTGGACGGGTTCCACTATTGGTTTTCACAAAGCTCTGTGCTTCCTTGAATTGTGTAATTTTAGTTTGTACTTTGGGATGTGCTTTGGTTGTAATATGTTCATTGACTGCTAGTTCCTGGATATAAATTTTTTGTTGTTCATCGGCTATTGGTTTTGACCTAGTTTTCTGTTTTCATTATGATTATATTTTAGTATGTATATGTCTACATTATATAGTGAATGACTTGCAGGTCTAGAATTGTAATAAGAGTATTCTTTGGTTAGATGGATTATATCTGTATATATTAAATCTTTCAAAGATTTCAGTACGTCTTTGAATAGGTTAGCACAGTACTGTGCCATGGATGGATTCCTTATAAGTAGCTATCTCTTCATTGTATCATATATGATTGATTTTGTTGTGTACATAGGCATAAATACATTATGAGTTCGATTGAAAAGTATTCAGTATTGTGGTGGTTTTAGCCATTTTTTTACTGCACATCTGTTGCAACTGTTATTTTTCCATATTTATAGTCAACATTACCATCTGGTAGTAGACATCATTGGGTTTTATTTATCATAGTATCCGGATAGTAGTACAAGGAAATGCTACCATTTTACGTCACCATAGTATAAACAAAACACTTAATTATTGAAATCCATTAGAAAATATAGTTGATGAATGACTATTATTATGATTGAACGCTCAGATTAAGGAAAATCGCAGGGTCAAGGCTAATATCGTATTCAAGAAAGTTAAACTGGCTTTAATTAAACCGTATTCAAGAAACTCGAAAATTTAAACTGTGGTTAAATTATTGGTAGCTAAGAAAGCTTTTCGAAGCCATTTAACACGCGAGTTTAGATTGAATTTAAAACGCCGTGGTAAGCGCTTTAAGTCAGGAAACACCGAGATCGAGATGGAACAAAATTTTAGCGTGATTGAATCATTGATTTATAAGCGTTCGGTAAAGTAAATATTTCCAACCGTTAGGTGTCACTGTTGAATCATTTATAACCGTTAAGTGAAGTAAAAACTTTCAACCGCTAGATGGCAAAGTACAATGAACGCTTATAAATGAACTTCTATTGGTCCAATCACGTTAAAATTAGCACACATGAGACATATTACAAAAATAAACATTTCTTAAAAAAAATTGTGTCGATTGATTCAGGTTAACCCTGAAAAAATCTGTTTCGAAACTCGAATACCTATTTCGGGTCGGCTGTAACGAGTGACCCCACGATGAACAATCCTTAACAACTCGCGGACCTAATGCCGTCCCACTATATACAACACGCCAATCATGTAGAATTTCATAGCAAATCCATACATGTAAGTCTCATATGCACATCAAACTAACGGAAGCTATTATCCTCTTTTAAGTTAAGGTAAAGCAACTAGGTGGTTGGTGACTTAAAAAAGGGTTCACGGCTTTCACGCGTTTAACTATGTAATAAAGTCGTGGTGTTTACGTAGAGTCTACAACTCAGTTATGATTTATGTTTTGCATTAGTTTTAATAATTGCGTTTCGAAAGTCAGGAAAAGTACAAATGTAGTACTTTGTGTGAAATTTGTGTACTCTTTGTGGTCCCTAAAACTCGTTGCGTGCCCCCCATTTCGGGAAGTCCTGCTATGGAGCACCATATAGTCGGACAGTTGACAGTGTCTGTTTTAATTATTCCAGAGAAACGCTATAAATGTTCTAAGATCAAAGCAATATTGCTCGTCGTTATGTAATAAATCTATTTTGTAGTAGTCTGCGCTTCACTGGTGTCGCTGTTTACCAAGTTTATTTGGGGGGTGTATGTTATGGAGGAGTTTCTGAGACGAAACGCTACCTTGCTCGTTTTGTCTTCGCTGTGATAAGGTATTGTTACTCGGGGTGAGCTGAACTGAAGTACTTCTCGAACTATTGCGCTTTGTATGCATCTCAGATGACCCTTTTTCTTTGGGAAACGGTTGGGACATTGTGATAGTTGGATTAAATGATGACTTGTGAGCGTACAATCTACTTGGTAGAGAGTGTTTCTTTTGGGAAGCTACTGTAAACTTCTCTTTCATCTCAATGCTTTGTCTGCGGTATTTTGACGTTAGATCTTCCAGTCGCAGAGCGGCGGCAGTTGAAGACAGTCTTGCGAAACTAGTGTTTCTGTGTTTAAAAAAAGTAACACTGTAGGATATGATTCGATTTCAGGGGATAGCATCCCATATTATTAATTTAGAAAGCAGTGTAACTGAATTTACTTATCACTGCATCCAGCCTCATCCCGGCCTATTATAAGCTTTGGTGGAATCGATATCTGTGTTTGGCAGAGCATATTCCGACATTTCCCTCGTTCCTTTTTTTTAACTTGATCAACAAATATTCGCAGAGAATCTAGATCTCTTTGAGCCTACGAAAAAATCAGTTCGATGAAGAATCTATTGTTTTCCCGGTACAGATATCCAAAGGATATTTAGCGGCATAAAACGACGGCTAAATAACAAACGTTTTCGTACAACTATATGTACACCTGTAAAGTTAGAATAGTACCTTATTTCGGTTTTCCTTTTCGAGTTTATAAAGTTTTTTGAAACTGTTCGTCTCCGATTTCAATATTTCAATGTACTTGTCCTTTGAAGCACATTCATCTATTGCATTTTCTTTCAAATCTCCTGCAATCTAATGATTCCCAATCTGATAACTGTCTTTATTGTTAAAGCATGCGTATCAACAACCAAATCTATGCAGACCTGTACAAATTCAGTGTGCTTATTCAGCTTTGCGCGTAGGGCAGAGTTTTCCTGCTTCAGCTTCTCCTTTATCTTGTGAAGTTCTCGGTATTCCTTGGTCTAACAGTATAAAGTAACATAATATTAGATATTAGAACGGTGATTATATATGTATATGAATATGCTAACGTACTTTTCCTTCGCGTTTTTTTTGCTTTGACCCAAGTAGGTTTGCGGTATCTTGCTTAGCTGTTAACTTACGAAGCTGATAGCGTAGGTCTTGTATTTGTTTGTTGTAAATAGCTTCTTGCAAACTGAGGCGATCTTTCAAAGCTTCCTCTCTCTATACAGCAAATAAATATCAGAGTGGGTACTTATCTAAACTTAAATCAGTCTTTTCAGCTAATTTTCAAAGACTTGTGATTTGCAGAAATATTTACATGGCTTACGAAATTGGAATAACGTGGTGTGAGTGGATGATCGGTTCTATTACCAGGATACAATTCTGTAAATAGACTCACTTTTAGAATATCTTTTCTTTCTTGTTTAAGTTGCCGAACTGCGTCGTAGCTTTCTGTTACATATCCCATGTCGTCCAGTCTTCTCTCAGTGTTGTTCGTTTCTAGCTTTTCATTTTCATTTCGATTGGCTTTGAGTCTGAAGTCAGTTATTATTGTACCAGGAGAGGGAGAAGCAGAAACGCTCGTAGATCGAAAACTTACTTTCATTCTGTCTATATTCTAGGCTGGTTATTTATGATCTTCCAGCTTGCACTATGATATTGCTAAGTAGCAGTACAGTTATTAGACTATATATATATTCAATCAATCTATGTTAAGTCAATGTTGCACATCGGACTTCGCGCTACTGCTTAGAAACTTGATCTGAATATCTATTCCCCCTGGAATAAATTTGTTATGTTTTTCCCTTTTCTGTTGTGCATTTCTCCTATATCCCCACAGACCAAATTACTCTTACACAACATATATTTCGACCCCCCACACCAAGAGGATGATCAGTACAATTGACGTCAACCAAGGAAAGCTGTTTTCCACCGTAACAGTACCGACTTTTCTATGATAGCGTCATTGGAAATGAAATGTTAATAGTGTGTAATTCTTCTTGACAAAGGTTTTAAAAGATTAAATCTGATAGCTGTTGAGGATACTTGACTGAAAAAACATAAAACAGTAAACACAGATCTGAACAAACAACGTATTGTGGAAAAAGTTCGCTGGGCAGCCGCGCTTTGTGCTGAGATCAGTTAAAATCGCTTGCTTATTCGATATGAAAGAACTTCTATATACCCAGTGAAACATCTGTTCTCTATATGAATCGAGATTGTTTGATATGATCAAAATCTTTGATCGAGCCCTCTGACTTTGTTTAAATTTATGCTAAACTAACTTTCATTCAAACTTATTTTACTATTTCAATTTCAATTTGTTAAAGTAACTACATAACCAAAATCTTTTAAAATACAATAGCTGTTACGTAAGTCATTTAACCCAAGAACATGAGTTTTAGATGTAGTGAACATTCAGGGACTGCCATATTTTAACGGAGATGAAAAACACTTTGCATGACAAACCATGCATTCATGCGCATCCATTCCCTGTAGGCGATGCACCAATTAACCACAAATTCGTTGCACTACAACTGACACTACGACATTCATTGCAAATAAGGAGAGGAGGAACGTATAGCTTGTACGATGGAAGCAGATGAAAACTTTTCAAGTGATAGTAAGTTAACTATTTTTCAAGTTACTTTTCCCTGTGGTTTATTCTGCTTGCATGCACAGCACGGTGTAATGTAGATTAATATACAGTACATTATTCATATTGCAGACAGCCATATAGCAGAAGATTTACCCAACTATATGGAGCCCAGCAAAAAATCGAAGGTAGGCCTATACTGCTTTTATAAACGGTTCATTTTGGAAAACCAATCGGTTTCAATACGTTACAAAATAAAAAATATGATGTAAACGATATTCATTCATAAGATATTTCGTAGATACCGCTGAAGAAGTTGAGTTAATAGTCAATAGTGTAATTTATCAAAGTATTCTATATATTGTATGAGGAAATCATTGTTATTCTCTAGAAGTATCCGAAACACATATTCCTGATAATTGGCAATGAATTCTGCGAGAGATTTTCGTACTATGGCATGAGAAGTAAGCGCCTTTTTTACAAAATGGATGGATGGTGCAATATTTTCGATTGACGTGACTTTCATATTTTCACAGCAATTCTAATTCTCTATCTGCGGAATTTTCTCTTGTTCGGCGACGATCCTGCGACTGCCTTGTATCACGCATTCGTCGTCATTTCTTATTTTACGCCACTCGTAGGAGGAATTATCGCAGATTCCTACTGGGGGAAGTACAAAACAATTCTCTATCTGTCCTTACTTTACGTTGTCGGTCATGGATTCAAGACGGTTGCCGCAATTCCTTACATACCAAGTCGCGCAACTCATATGTTCGTATTACATACCGCTTCTGTTTGCAATTCCATATAACCAGTCGCATTACAGCGCATATTTGAAATATTTCAGAACGCTATCCGCTGTGGGTCTTCTCCTCATAGCAATCGGTATGGGAGGAATTAAACCATGCGTATCTAGCCTTGGGGGAGATCAGTTCACGCCCGACCAAGTGAGTACAATAAAATACAACGAATGTGGATAGATTGAAACGCAACCCATAATGCAAGGATGCATATGAGATACATACCCCTTAGACGTATAAATAATACGCGTGGACTGCCACGCCTGAAACCTGAAAAGTACTTTTGTATATAGGACGTCTACAGAAAGCAATACTTCTCTCTTTTTTACTTCTCAATCAATTGCGGAGCACTGCTTGCAAAACTGGTAGTACCAATATTCAGAACTGACTTGAATTGCTATCCGGGTGAAGAAGGAGAGATATTTCAGGAGTGCTACTCCGTTGCCTTCGGAGTACCTGGGATTCTTATGCTGATCGCTATAGGTGCGAATCAACAAATAACTGACCTCTGTCTGTGTAAACAAATGAAATGCAAAATGTTTCTGCATATTCGAATTTGCCTATCAGTTAAAATATTCCTTGTATTTAGTGTTGTTCGTCATCGGTACCCCATTGTACACACTAAACAAGCCAACCGGAAGCGTATTTTCCAAGTTCTGTAAGTGTGTGTATTCTGCATGCAGGAACAGATGGAAAACTAATGCGGAGCAAAGGGGGAAAAAACATTGGATTGAATATTCTGATTCTTCGGTACGTAATATCTTGATAGAATAGGAATTCCAAGATATTAGCTTAGTTTGCCGTTTCAATCCCACGTGTATACTATCTTTTATATTCTCGTTTAGCCACAGATGATCCAAAACTCGAAAAACGTCTTGAATATCTTGCTCCTGTTTTCTCCTCTGCCAATGTTCTGGGCGTTGTTTGACCAACAAGGATCCAGATGGACTTTGCAAGCGCTGCAGTTGGATCGTTATTGGGTATTTTCACACGATTCATTTTATCATCAAAACATCTAAACGGGTATTGCACGATTTTTATTTCTTTCTCTTCTACAGGGAAATTTCCTAATAAAACCGGAACAGATGGATATCTTCAATCCACTGCTAGTGCTCACACTAATACCCACCTTTGAATTCATCATTTTCCCACTGCTTCGACGCTTCAAAATATCTTTCCCACCCATAAAACAAATGACGGTTGGTCTCATTTTAACAGGCCTGTCATTCGTATCCGCTGCTATTTTGCAGTTCGAAATTGACGTAAGTTTAGAGATTAACGAAATGAAATAGTGTTGCATTTTAGAATCACCAAAACTAACTAAGTATAATTGTACATCTGAATAGAAAACAGTCACGCCTTTGCCCACTTCCAGTGAATTTGCAATCAGAGTAGTCAACACTGCTTCCTGCGACCTCACGCTTTCTTCAAATATTCCTTTATTCAAGAACCTGACCGTGGATAAGCAAACGGTAAATTGTGAAAACATATTATTGATATATGGAAACTTTGAGCAATTTGCAATAGAACAGTGCATGATTCTTGATTCACCTTTGCAGGTCAGTAATACCCAACTTACTTTCATGAGCATTAACGAGTGGAAACTGGTAGAAATTTCTCATTCTGGATGCAAGTCGACAAGTGGCAATTTTTCAAAACCAAACCACCGCATCTTAATCATCCCTCATCCGGAAAAAATCATTGAAATTGTGTTTGGTGGACGAAACGGAGAGTTTGCTTTTCAGGTGTGTTGTGGAAAGGGAAAACTTCTTATAATCTGTACTATGGATTGTGCTTATATATGTTTATCTGCATAGAGTTTCTTGGTCACTAAGAAACCAGAAAACGGCGGAGGAAAAGTGTCATTTGTGAACAGTGATCCACAGCGACTTATAGCGGTTGATTATTTTGGAAGTGTACCATCGCGATACGTTGCTCCCCAAACGCGTTCTACGGAAACTGTACTACCAATCGGGCTGTAAGTAAGAACTCGGAACGTCGGAATAATATTTGAATATTCTATTCCTTATTCTTCCTCCAGGAATTTTTATCAAGTTGTGAGTATTTCGTCAACGACTAACACAACTGCAAGCGTCCTTTATGAAGGAGAGATATTTATCAAAACTGGAGGTGTTTACAGTGTATTCCTGGTACCTATATATGCTAACGTAAGTATCAATTGCGTTTAGCGAGTAAAATACCGAATCCAGTCGAATAGAGTGCTGTAGTATTGTCATTTATTGTTTCATTTTTAGCAGAAAAACTATAGTTTAACTGCTATAGGAGATGAAAACAGTAGTTGGGTGCAAGATCTCAATCACAATCCGGTTAATGTCGCCTGGATGATTCCTCAATATTTTATCATTACAATTGGGGAAGTATTTGTATCCGTCACTGGTCTTGAATATTCTTACACTCAGGTAGTTTGAGCTGATACACTTTTTACATTATATATATTAATAGTATACCTATCAGATACTTACGCTTTTTTCAGGCTCCGAAAAGTATGAAATCCGTGGTATCAAGTTTTTGGCTCTTGACTGTTTCGGTCGGCAGCATGATCGTAATGATTGTCTCCCAAATGAAATCGATAGAGAGGCAAGCTCATGAGTTCTTACTCTTCGCATTTTTGATTGGTGTTGCCACAATGGCTTTCATTTTTCTCGGACGAAGGTTAGTTGTATGTATTTATTTGCGTTATGTGTTTGGACGAAGACATCCAATTTAAATTTTAGGTATATTCCCGTCGATGAGAAGGAACTGGAAAAAGAAAGAGTTGAAACTACAGAAACGCGTCAGCTGCTCAATAAATCCGATAGAAATGTGACGTCACTATGAAGTTATGTTGGTGACATCGTGCTCATATATTGTGTCATATATTCTTGAAAGACCATTGCTGATTACCCAATGTTGTGATGTTATATCATATATATAATGGTTACGGTGAGGAGTAACGTATATTACTGTAGTTTTGATTATGTTGACTGCGTTGCTTTTCCCGAAAAGGTCATAAGTTATTCTATTCGCTGTAGCGATAAAACACAGACATAGCGTTATAGGAAGAAAGATAAAGGAATAGCTTACTGACTGTGGTTGTTCTCCTTTATGATAAACGAAATAAAAGTACTTGAGTTGCAAAGAAAACTTAAAATAAGTATCTATATTAAAAAGTAGAGTTTTCGTAAATCACGGCACCTACGTAACAACAATACTTAACAAGGCGAACACCGAAAACTTTAAGTGCAATGACAAACAGTACCGGAAAAACCTACGACTATTTGTTCAAACTTCTTCTCATCGGTGACAGTGGCGTAGGGAAGACATGCGTTCTCTTTCGATTCTCAGAAGATCAGTTCAACTCGACTTTCATATCTACTATCGGTAATTCAGTGTATTTAATATATTGCTACTAATTGCACAATGTATTTAAGAACGATCACAAATGTTTTAGACGACTATTCTAACATGTTTTTCAATGCTTGTACAGGTATTGATTTCAAGATAAGAACTATTGAACTTGATGGAAAGAAAATTAAGCTACAGATATGGTAAGACTGCGTGGGTAAATATAAGTTATGTTAGGGAGAGGGTAGAATTAGTGTTAACTTACCCTCAGCAAGCCCGGCCCAACATAAGCTCAACTAGTATACTCCAACATAATTGGTTTTTGGAGGNATATTGCTACTAATTGCACAATGTATTTAAGGACGATCACAAATGTTTTAGACTGAACTTGTTGACTATTCTAACATGTTTTTCAATGCCTGTACAGGTATTGATTTCAAGATAAGAACTATTGAACTTGATGGAAAGAAAATTAAGCTACAGATATGGTAAGACTGCGTGGGTAAATATAAGTTGTGTTAGGGGGATAGTAGAATTAGTGTTAACTTACCCACAGCAAGCTCAACTAGTATACTCCAACATAATTGGTTTTTTGGAGGGAGCACACTACTGCACTAGTACTATTTAAAATTACTAGCATTATTTATATCCCACAAACCTGTCCACTAGTTATCTTACAGTAAATTAAAAAATTAATATTAGTAAGTTCTACACACATACTTCTTCTTGAGGTATGATGTCAAATAGTGATTATTGATCCTATTTCAGCAAGCTTTATGAGATAGGACTCTATCCATAGCTTATGTTACCTATATATAGAGAATATTCAAGATATACAGTAATGTAATGATAATATTAGTAACCTTTCATTTATTGTTGGTCCTGATTTCACAGGGACACTGCTGGCCAAGAGAGATTCCGGACGATTACAACTGCCTATTACAGAGGTGCAATGGTATGTTTCGTTGCTCTGGCTATCAATAACTTTTCGGAACACTGTTATCAAGTCTGTTTGTTTTCAGGGGATAATGCTTGTCTACGACATAACTAGTGAGAAGTCGTTCGAAAACATTAAAAATTGGATTCGAAATATCGAAGAGGTAACGTAACAACTCTGGCTTATAGCATGGTCCTCTGGATATATGCTGTATGCACAAATATGGAGGAAACATTGGGTCTATTTTGGGTTAGGGTTATAGTGTCTTTTTAAATGATTTAAATAATTTCCCAACTGGAATCCTAAAAAATGAGGTAAACTGCATACAACAGTAGCACCTGCCAAATAGATGGTAAGAATTCTATGTAAAAACAGATTGTATACATAAGACCAATAATTGTTATTTCTCCGAATTATAAACTTGATATACGGTTCTGAAGAGCTTGCTAATTATATTAACCCTGAAAATATATAAAAAGATTGCACTTGATCTCAGAATGAGGCAGAAAAGTTTTGAGTCGGCATGTAGTAAATTAGCAGTTACTAACAGTATTTTTTATGTTCAAGCATGCATCAGCAGAAGTGGAAAAAATGATTCTTGGTAACAAATGCGACATGGAAGATAACAGGCATGTTTCGAAAGAGCGAGGTGAAATGGTGAGACATGAATACTATTGACGATAGTAATAGACTCAATAGAAGTATAAATAAAGTTCTTGTTTTTTCATGGTAGCTCGCCATTGAACATGGAGTTAAATTCGTGGAAACGAGTGCAAAATCAAGTATTAATGTGGAAGAGGTAACTTGCTGTATAGTTACGATAATACAGGGATGTACAATACAGAAGATTAAACTGAAACTTAACAAGATTCAAAAAAGGAATATGAAATATCCAACTATTCTGTAGAGTTCATCCCTTGGTTGAAATACAGAGGAAGCCACTTATTGTTTTGGGACCAATTTACATATTTTGATAACTATACCCTACTGAAAACATTATCTGGTGTCACAATAAGAGGTTTCCACAGTTCATAGATCTCAACCCAACCTCTTATGGGTTGAAGGAAGTGGAAATTAAATTAAAAGGATTATTAGCAAAATGATGGAAATAATAATCTCATCACTTCTCTTTCAGGCATTTTATACGATGGCGCGAGATATAAAACAAAAAATGGACAAAAAAATGGTTTGTATTTTCTTAATTATTAGAAAAGTCGGGAATAGTTTGTTTTCAACTAGAGTTTGTTTTTACTATGCCAATAATGGTTGAACTATCTTGTTTTTTAGGATTCAAACACACAGTCTAAAAACACCATACACGTTACCGATTCGAGTAAACCGAAATCAGATATTTTTAGTCGGTGGTGCAATGTACTCTGATCTTTAACATGTTATACAGCAAATAATATACAGTATTACTTATTCCATGACAATATGCATCTAATACTGAATATATCAGCCTAATTTTTTCACTCTGTGGCATTCGCTTAAGTTCGAATCGAGCGATCATTGTATTACGAAATGCATTATGATTATGACTATTGTTATGTTGCAAAACAACTTATCATATGTCAAACATACTCGCAACAACGTATATATGAGTGAAAGGCGTTCTCCGTGTCTTAAAAATTATAATTTCTGAACTAACAAATGCTTTGACAAAGAAAAGTAACTAACAGCTTTAACTATTACTATTATTACTAATGAGGAGCCTCCTCACATTTTGATTACAATTTTACTCGGCTTGCTTTCTTTGTATGGATGGATATTGTCCCTAAAGCATGTAACTTCTTCCATAACATTATATAGATCAGAAGACTCATATTAACATGATCAATAAGATTTGTACTGCAACGTTTATTTGTAATTTGATGTGTCAAGATTACCAAACTCATCATCATCCATCATATTATATTGCAATGAAACTTTAATAATATTGAGGATTGCAGAAGTGATGTAGTTTTTGTTCATTTTTAATCACATCTCATTAACACCAAATCGGAAAGCCAATTGCATCCTCAGCTGAAGATCTTAATTGAAGCAACCAACCACACAGCATCAGAGGAATTGCAAAGTAGTTATATTATATATCTCTATCTCTCCATCCCTGTAAAGCAGGAATGTTTTCCCACCTAAGTAGGTAAAAGTTGAAGAACTTATCCTCAACAGCAGCTTGTATAAAGTGTCCTTTTTATTCAGTAGGGTTAAAAAGACATTAAAATGAGATTACAGTGGAATAAAAAAAATATTTCAAGAGTACGAGGCTTCATATATATTCTGTGGAGTTCTGCTTTGGTCTGGGAGGGTTGTAGGTGTATGGCGGTATATGTCTTTCCATGTGGTGATGATGATCATCATCTTTAGTAGACCAAGATGAGATGCACATCGCTATTCCACCCAGTATACTGACTACCATTGCAGCCTGTAGGTAAGAATTTCAGTTAACAAATTTGACATTGTACTCTTATCTCTTGCAAGAATTATAGGTGTACCCAGCCAACAAATAACGCTTCTCCATACACGTATCTCCCAGTCGAAACTTGAATACTAGGATTTTGGTAGTCTTGCAAAACGGTGGCCGCAAACCAACAAACACCCGTTCCAAGCGACACGCCACTGGCGACGTTAAGCATACCAGATGCAACCACCTGAATGAGAAAAATTACAACGGATTCTTTCCAGAATTGAATGTTTAACGCGACTTGCCATGCGGGCTTTCAATCTTGCGTTTTCAGCAGCAATAGTTGTACAACTCAATCCGAATATAGCTAGCAAAATCCCAAAGAAGCCAAGCAATAACGAAAGCAGCGTGGTTGCCCGCGCTCCCTGGAAGAATGAGGATGTAAGTCTTTCATTTACGTTCTACTTTGCTACATACTAGTTTTTGGGCAACCTGTAAAGGCACTGGTAGTCCCAAGAAATAAGAATCGTAGTTGTCACAGGTCCAATGTCCTGTCGCCTGTTGAGTGCACCGGATCCATAGTCCAGTAGTTCGAGTGATCGATTCTATAACTTCACCTAGAAAATTTAGCGAGAATATTAAATCTGCCACGTACCGGTGCTAGTACTCCTTTCTGGAGAGTCAGAATCCCGCTGTACCTTTCACATCGCTCCTCTTCCATGACGAAATAGAGCATGTAACGATAGATAAAAGCCAACCAAGCAACGTTAATAAAAAACCAAAAACTTGTAAAACTTCGTTGACCATATTGGAATACTGTTAATCTTCTAGTACAGTAACGAAGGATTCAAAACAACAGAATGAAAAGGATACCAATATGAACTAATTTCACTTGGTTTGTTGTTTCTCTTTATATTCGTTGTTGTCTCTTTTATCTACATAAATTCTTCACAGTGGCCGACGGGGTGTTGTACGTGGCAAATAAGAGAAAAAAGGGCTAATTTTCAATATGATGACTACGAATAATAATTACTCTAATCCCACTACAAGATAATTTCCCGAAAATCTGTTAACTAATGACGGCTAGACGTAAATTAACAACTGTGTAGGAATATATGGTTTATTATGATCACTATCAATAATAAAAATGACACAATCAAATGAAGCCAAATGAAATCATTACATATTTTACCCGAACTGTATTGACTATTGTTGTTCTCTTCTATCTACGATTTTTTTTTATATTTATTATCAATGAACAGTTAATTTATAAATGCATATTACAAACAGAGTAGTGAACCACAAGCAAAATATTGTTTTCATCAGAACATCGGCGTTACTAGAGTAATATACAAATGAGAAGCAATGGGCAATGAACTTGATACCATCAAGATCACATATTATTACTGTATTAGAAAATACATATTATACAGAAGTATTGCTAAACGTATTCTTGGCTTTTGTTTGATACAGGCGGTCTGTAGACATAGCCTCGATCTTGATCATCTTCAGAGTCTCCACATGCTGTACATATTCCCAGCAGTCCACCCAGGCCAAGAAGAACACCTCCAGCCCATCCCAAGAAGAGAGATTCCCCGAAAACGTTTCTATCGTAAGGATAAGCAAGTATGTGAATATTATTCGAAATTAATTACTTGAAATTGAATCTGTTATTGTACATAATTCCTAAATTCGTAACCACCACCATCAATTCTTACCTAGTTACATTTGCTCCAGCCCGTTTTCTGAGTGTTTCCAATTCGTAGTCGATTCGTAACTGATTCGCGAACCAAGACACGGCTGCAATGATTAGGAATCCAGCGACTACTGCAAGAGATCCGCCTACGAGACGAATCCTCCTCTGTGGTAAGGAAAATTTAAATATGATTTATTTATCACGTGAATGCGATCGCTATGGTAACAAGATAGTGGGCGAATGACGTAATGTTATTAGGAGTGAAATTCTAGCCCCGAAGGCATACGTTGTGATGTAGAATTCTATAATAACAGCATTGAAGAAGTAGGAATTTAAATTTTCTTTGTCGAGTTTACCTTTGTCGATCTGCTGTCGCCTCCGCAGGGAACATTTTCCATTCCAAGTATCATTGCTATGCATCCAATTATAGAGAACACGACTGCAGTGACACCGAAACCTCTGGCTAAAAATGAAAAAAATAAAATAGTATTAGTTTTTGTAAAAACACATGAATCAACAAACTTAAAAATGTGTTATTGTATTGAAAGTAGACTCACAAACTTGGATAACTGTAGAGAGACCGAGGAAGAATTTATTAAAATCGTCGCATTCCCAGTTTCCGGTGGAGTATGTCACGCATTTCACCCATATTCCTTTGTGCTGTAACATTTGTCTCGATAAGTTTTCATATGAAAAAACTACTTTAGAATATTTTATTCAACATAGAACTTATATAGATATTTATTTGTAACAACAAGCGTTGAAAGTATTTGGTACGAAACTTACTCTGATGATATTGTCGTTCACTGTGTCCTCTGGATCATTCTTTTCCCAGTAAGGTAACCCGACGCCAAGGCTCGTCAGTAAAAACCCAAGTGCTATACAAATGGTAGCAGCAATTTCAATTCCTGATCCGCCCATCCTCGTAATATTCTTTCAGTATTATAGACGGTAACTGAGTGTAATACGTTTTTTAAATTAACTGAAATGTAGAAATATGTCAGTTTGTGAGATTCTGCAGGCGGTAGTTTCGCATTCAATAATTCATAAAAAAATAGCCTCAGTAAATTATTAATGTAAGTTTACGCCAAATGCCTAACCATTGATTCTAAACTACTAGATAGAATTTCTACTGAGCCATTCACACCTGTCTACGCGCTTAATGAATCCTGCGTACTAACCAGTTAGAAATTGGTCAAATACAACCGACCTTCGTTTATATTATCCAATATATTTTATCACTCTTACTAAATAAGGAAATAGAAGAGGCAGTAGTAATGCTGACGCTCCTGTATCATATATATGTCAGAAAGACAACTTGTAATCACCTTCTTTGCCTGAAGTTTTCGTACGCCCAAGGCGATAGCGAGAAAAAGGGAAAACGCTTTTCAAAAGATTGTAATTTACGATGAAATCATGGTCACATTTCTTTAGCGGGTAAAGAGAAAAAAGGCTTACATGGTAATTAAATATGATTACGACATAGTCATTCTCAGACCGCGCTACTATGAAGTAAATATTCCTCTTGCTCCATGCAAACAAATGTTCTCCATTAATTTTGAGGTTGTCTATTTAGCAAATGTTCTGTTGTCTTAGACAGTCTCAGTTAAACTAAGCAAAGCTACTCGAAAACTTCTATACTATACGATCGTAACACCCAGTCACGATTCTTAGCAATACAATTTACAACAAGCTGCTAAGAAAATAATCACCACCAAGTCATCACGAGACATAGCTCATTCTACACAATCCTTTCGTTTTCATATTCCCCTGGATAAATTACTCTATAACAAATTTATCAAAAACGTTATTCATTTCAATCAAATACACACTGCGTCCTGTTTAGTAGAATCACGAGACTTGGAGATATTTAAGCGAAGACTTCTCAAAATCCTAATAAACTCGAGTAAGGCATTAATTAGCTCTAATTATCCTTCAGCGTTTAGAACACGCTCAGATTCGTGGCTGAAAGTGGGAATTATGGATCGAAAACGGTTTTTAGAATCCGATGACACGCAGGGAGAAATGTTCGTTGTTTAACTTAACGCAATCCTATACTTTTACTAAAAGTCAGATGTAAATAAAGTTTGCTTCGTCCCTATTAGACTGGATGAATCTCAAGAGTTGTATAACATAATGGAGTGGCATATTGGACATTTGAACTATCCTACATCATTTCGATTCAATTACACAGATATGTTGGATTATGGATTATGAGTAGAATTTTCATCATTGTCTTAGTTGTCAGAGAGAATGCTTTCGTTAACCCAGTACATTCGGCTACGATTTGTTGGTTTTTGTTTTGTTTTAATTCAGCAGTCGGTCGGAGCGCCATAAACCAATTAAAATATTATAGTCAGCTGCATACAACCTGCTTATTAGCTAGTTACGCTGTATATGAATAAAGGGAAAGTACAATACTGTATTGTAAATAATTTGCCTTGATCATTTACAGGCGTTATTTAGTCATTAGTTCGAACAATTCAATAAAGTACCGATCGTAATCGAACTATAAAAGTATTTTTTTCCTTTTTTGTTATGATAGCAGGCGCAAGAATTAACATTATCTTTCTTAGATCTACTGTAATTGTCAGCATAGCATTTATTCTCAATAATCTACTGTGATAGTGCTGCCCAACACGGTAAAACCAAATTATTAAGTCATTTGGATTGGAATTAAATTACTCAAATCATATTTAAGAATTTTATATATGTTAACGAAACGTTAAGCAATAGCTTATTTACATATTATGGATACTGATCAGTGGTGTACTGCATTTTCGGATCTTCTTGTTCACAGCTTGGGGCCACTTCACATAAAGATATATTTGATTCCGAACGAATAGCTTTAAAATTCGGCCTTAATGATTTATTGTTGTTCCAATAAAGTACTTGATCTCAGTAACTTTGTTTTCCTCGATACGCATGAATCCATTTACACGCATTCCTTACAACTATCCCGTGCAAATTTTACGATCAATCTTGCGTTTCACCCTATTTTTAGAACCGTTTGTATGGAAGCAGGTCAATTACATTCGCTAGTTCATTAGAAGAGTCTGAAACGAGTTGCCGTCATGTACAAGAGGATGTATTTGTTTAAAATCTATATGTTTTATATCTGGCTTGTATTGTCAGTATTTCTAGAGGTTTGTGCCGTTCCGAACAGGTCGTCTTCGAGCCGCCAAAGATCTGAACTACAAGGAAGCGAGGTAAGTTTATTGGAAAACATGCACTATGTTTCTGGGTATACTGATAAATCCAGCAGCTGTTTGTTTGGAATGTGATATATTAAGAAATATATTTTTCATAGTTTACAATATATTACTGTTTTACTATACATATATGCAGGGAGAAGAATGTAGATATCGCGGAATATACTATCACATCGGTCAGCAATTAAGCTTCAGAGTTGATAATAAGAATTTCGAATGCGTGTGCTTAGAAGGAAGAAGACTTGATTGTACATGGACATCTATACTACGTGATTCATCTAATTCTTTCTTGTATTTAAAAATATACACTAGCATTATACACGAGTATGAATTGCATTACAGAACCACAAACAGCACGATGCTTTGATTCAGTACTTCAGGTTTTCAAGTCGGAGGGCGACAAATGGGAGAAACTGCTCAATGGTAAAACGTACGATTGCACGTGTAAACGAACTGCTTCTGGTATGGAATCGTATTGCAGTGACGAAAGTAATATACGGTTCTCTTTGAATTAAATAAATTAAATTTTAGATTACTTTAAAATTCGTTAATGTATTAATTTCAGATAGGTGTCACCATGGAGGCGTGTCATACAGGAAAGGTGATGTATTCCAAACTACGTCTGTTTCCGGACTACTAATGCAATGTACCTGTTCGGATTTGAAGAAACTCTCATGTCGCTATGAAGGTCAGACTTATTATGTTGGGAATAAACTCAGCCTCAGCTTCCTTGTACATTTCTATTTATCTTTTACAGCAAAGGTACCTGGTCCAGTCGCTGATTCCCAGTGGGTGGAGGACTATATCATATACGGCGGGAAAGTATTGCGTCCTAGAATCACAACGCTACAAGCTTGCAGAACTGGATCCAAGGTAGCTAATTCTTCAATATGAATCAGGTCTCGGTAATGTAATGTATTTACGGAATATCGAAGGTTCTTTCGAGCGGTGTTGTGTGGAATCAAACCTCTATTGACCCATTCGGCGTTAGGAAGGAGGAACAGTGCACTTGCGTCGATGCAATCATCAGATGCAAGCCATTATTAATTCTTGATCGCGTTGGTGAGTAGTTATTTCGAATTACAGTGAGACGTGTTCATATTGCGCAGGTTTACAGTTGTTTTGCGTTGCATACAGATCCAAGATGTGTATCATTAGATGGAAAGACTCGCCGCCTAAGCGAACAGTGGTTAAAAGTCCGGGACCACTATCCTCATCAGCAATATGAATGTACTTGCATAGCTCATGACGACATTACCTGTAGACGAGTTCGTCGTAAGTATTCCTGAAACGCATTTAATTTTTAGCAACAGATTTACTGTCTAATCTTACAGGTCCCAGATGTTATGATGAGGAAGCCGGGAAAATACGAATCGCAGGAGACACATGGGTACGCCACCACGTGAGCTTCAGCAACATTCGATTTCAGTGCACATGTCACACGAATACAGAAATAACGTGCAGGGATGTAGGTAAGGAAACTGTCACAAACATCAACTGCACATCTGTCATTAAATCTTATTTTGAGCCATTAAAATACGAAACCTTTCTTTCTATTTTAGGAGAGTGTCTCACTCCCTCGGCGCCTGAGAACGGTGCGCTCATGTGCGCAAAGATTGGAAAACATGGACCACGTCAAGTGACTTATTGCAAGCCTCTTTGCCTGGCGGTAATTTTTGTCTTTATTGTATTGCTTTATAAGGGTTTGTAACTACTACTAAAAGTTTAAGGACTTATCCGACTTATAAACGCGGCAAATTAACTGTTATCTGAATGATGTAACAGGATTACGAGTTTGTGAATTCTCAACGATACTATCGCATTTGGGAAGTTTGTGGCCCAATGAACTTACATAGGTGGAGTGGTGGATTCGCAGCTGATCCCACTGCAATTGCAAGATGCAAGGGTAAATAAAATAACTGTCACATTTAAACTCCCTTTGACTCTGTTTCTCTGCTTTTATTCAGAGCGCGAAGGAACGCGACGACGGGGTCATCCCAACTTGTACCTGCCAACGAATGATTGCGAGTCGATGACAAATAGCCAGAAGGAGGAGGTAAGCGGAGGTTGAGTTACCTGCGAAGGAATTTCAATTAGTATTTGAATTATGTTATGTATTTAGCTGAAAGACATATTTCTCCGTCAGCTGAATTACCGCGAACTCTGCCGCAGTAAGTGTGAAGTGGTATTGACAAGATGTGGAATCAAATCGTAAGATGTTTTTACGATCAACTGTTCATCTGATGAATTTGAAAACATATGTTTATATTCTTACTTTGTGATTAATATATGTATAACACTTATTAAATCAGAACTATAAGTATATATTCATTGTTCAAAGGAAATGAATTTTAGATGTTTCAGGTACATAGAGAGAAAGAAGATGTCATTACATAGTGTCATAGTAGCTGCAGAACCACCATCTCAGATAACTACCACTTAATATTTTCTATATTGATAATTGCTCGGAGTAGCTTACCGCCTGGAAAATTATATTAACACGGCCGGATCAGTTATTTATTGGAAGGTCAATGGAAAGCACTTCGGTGTTTCGAATAATCGGAAGTTTTACACGGAACCAAGCACGTTACGTACCACTGACTTTTCAAACTTCCCTTTCGCTGCTTTTTTATTTGCATATTAAATACAGTTTGAGTTTTCATTATTTTGGTACCGCATAAATGATTAAAACATACTCATTCCAACTCTTGATTTGAACAGCAACCATATCACACCCCTATTATGAGATAAGACATTGGTACTTACTTACGTATACGAGTGTATGAAAGAATTTTTTCAGTCGAGTGAAGGGCGAGGTAACTATAGTTTCAATGGGTTTAAGTATCACAAAAATTTTGCCTATTGAGGCAGAACCCGGTTCCAATCATGGCCAAAACATGTGGCTTCAACTGCTTCTACGAGTGGGAAGCTCAGCGTTACTCACTTATTTGTTGTTCAAATACATTGATAAGTTGAGAGATATCGTTGATCCTACAAGGAAGCAGAAGAAGCTTTCTCATGAAAAGGTTGGATGGTTACTAGTGTAATAGATGGTTTGGATGTTATTTTTTGTGCTGAATTACCAAGAACTTTGACAACTTAACAGGCAGTAAAAATATTTAAAGCCCTTGGAAAAGCAAATGTTAAAGAGCTGCGTCTAACTGAATATGAGCTAAATGTCGCTTCTCAATTGGTTGTTCCAACAGGTAACTATTCTGAAATGGTGGACTATATTGTTATGGACCCAGGGTTAAAATTCTACTTATTCATTTTATAGATATTGGAATGAGTTGGGAAGAGATTGGTGGCTTGGAAAATGTGATCGGACAGATCAAGGAAACTATTATTCTTCCCTTTCAGCGCCGGGATCTTTTCAAAATGAGCAAGCTCTTTCAACCTCCGAAAGGTTTTATAAACTTCCATNCGCTGCTGCTGTGTTCGCGTTGGCTCATAAACTGCAGCCTTCAATTATATTCATTGATGAAATAGATATATTCCTTCAAATGAGGTGAATTTAATTATTCTTATTTATAGTATCTTAACTATCTACAGTAGAGAATCCAGCACACATAATTTTCTATGACGCATAATACAGCATGTAACTTACCTGCTAACTAAATTACAATACAATAGATGATTACAGACAAAACAGGTGTAGGACTTTGGTGGGATTTACTATTAGATATAACACTTCATTCCAATGCCTTTTTAATGTACTTATTTTGACTAACTAGATCAGACAGAGACCATGAAGTTACTGCTATGATGAAGGCTACGTTTTTGAGTTTATGGGATGGACTCCTCTCAGAAAGTGACAGTCAAATCATGGTTATGGGAGCAACAAACAGACCCCAAGTCATTGACCAAGCGGTGCTCAGAAGAATGCCAATTCGTCTTGAAGTCCCGATGCCTGTGAGATGTCTGTTACTGGAAGGGGTTACTTCAATACTTTGTCACCTTCATTTACCTAACATTTTATGTTTTAATTAAGAACTCACAACAACGTTGTAAGGTTTTTCAAATTGTACTCTGTGATGAGGAGTTACATCCAGATGTGGATTTTGAAGAGCTTTCTGATCAGCTACCTGGATTTAGTGGGAGCGATATCAAGGAGTTGTGTCGACACGCATCAGTTACAAGAGTTCATGAGCATATACAAAATCATTGTGATAGGTATGGTTTGTTAAATACTGTAAGAATTATGATAATTTCAACTATATTCTCATTTCCTCAGGACTAATTCCAATCTTCGGCCTATTGAAATGGCTGACCTGAAAAACTCAGCCAAGGTGTTGAAAAGAAGCAAAAAGGCTGATAACCCACTGAAATATTTTAACTATGATTCATCGCAATGATGTTATTGAAGAGTTTGGCTTATTTGAAATATAGTTAATGGAGGAAATCGTAAATGATTGTAAATATTAGCCATTTGTGAATTCATATATTATTTTCGACTAATATATGACTGATTGTAATGTTCTTATTGAAATCAAATAAATAAGTGAACATTGAATTTCTTCACTTTCTGGCATTCGGTGGTCCCCTTTCGTATCGATCGGCCATTTGAAACGAACTTCTAGAAATTTATAGCAGACCACTTCTTGCTGTCTGTAATGTTTTAATGAAACGTTTCGTCAAGCGGCCCCATGGTGTAATGGTTAGCACTCTGGACTTTGAATCCAGCGATCCGAGTTCAAATCTCGGTGGGACCTTTTTAGAATTTGCTTTTATTATTCTAACATTAGGATATTCTTTTAGTCTACCAACACACGAACTTAGACTGATTTTTTCGCTGCGGTTATCATGAAAGGCTAGAGTTTATATTATGTTTAATTAGCATGCGTGTGTACCTATGTTCATGTACGTTAATTATTGTACGTCAATTATTCATAACTGTGTTTTTTTGTTTGATTTTTTTGTATTGTTACCGATTTAGTGCTGTTGATTGCGAAGAATAACTTAAAATGATATGATATTTGAATTAAACACAATGTTAACGCGGAACCTCCGCAAGTCTCAAGAAATGTAACGCATGACTTACCATAAGTTCTCAGTTCCGTTGTTTTACTGCCCTGTTTTGTGTTTAAATTGGACTTTATAGAAATCCCTCTTCCCTCATTTCTAAGTACTCCCTTGCAAAACATTATTTTATATTTACTTGTATGTCAGAATAAGCTATAGATACTAGGCTACAAATCCATAGATTTAAGATTGTTTTCATTTTTCAGTGAAATTGTTAAATCACTACAGAACGAAAATGACGAGTAATCCACAACTTATCAACCTCACAACGTTGCCCATACAAGAACTGCGCCATATAGTTCAACAGATGCAACAGGAAACTGACGTTCTTACCAAAAGTTTACAGTCGTTGAAATCGGCACAAACCCAGTTCGTTGAATCCAGGGATTGCTTAGCAGTAATCAAACCTCAGAATCAAGACAAAAATATTCTGGTTCCGCTCTCCAGCTCGCTTTATGTAGCTGGCAAGTTGCATGATGTTGAGAGCGTCATGGTGGATGTGGGAACCGGATACTATGTCAAGAAGAATCCCAATGATGCAGATGAATTCTTCAAGAGAAAGATTGATTACTTGAAACAGCAAATGGAGGCGCTTCAGTCAGTAGTACAACAGAAAATGCATAATAAACAAATGGTTATGGAAGTTTTACAAGCAAAAGTTTTCCAACAAGTTTCTCAAAAATCATAAGCTGTGTTGTTTTTCTTCTTCGCACTAAATGTTTTTGATACATGGTTGTGTCACATGATGATTTACTGTTTAGACTTAAAATGTGAAGTGAATCTGCTCACAGCATGTGTGGGTAAGATATGTTAAAAAGTAGTATTATCTCAATCTGTGAGATTAATAAAAACAGTGTTTGCCTTTTTTTAATACTCTTGATGATACTACACAATGCTTGAAGGTCCCGGTGACACATAATGTGTCCTTTACATTTTATTTCACATATATATCTCCGAATAGAACTGTTTACAGTGAAAAAGGTTTACTACACTAAGGTGGGTTGAAATGTATGTACATGTAGAATTTCACACATCAAAATTCATATCATTCATAACCCATAGAATAGGGAAAACATTTTTTACACAAAATCTACCCATTTATTGGTTTTTACATATTTTTTGAATACCGATAATGGTATTTCCCCCATAAGCTTGACGACAACAGTACGGTATTCGATTTTAATACATTAGAATTAGATTCAGGCGTGATGCTGCGCTGCCTACGCATAATTACCAATGCGTCACTAGGGGCAATATTTCCTGACGCACGATTTTGCGTCACTACAAAGAGAGACATTGGGAATCCCCTTTCATTTGACAACGACGTAAGTAGCCTAAGGCAGTTGAGTTTATCGAGGTCTTAACGTGATTATGTAATTTGTTGCTCACCGTAATATTTGTGTGTAGAGTGTCCTATTCTTTTATACAGTTGTTTGACCGTTTGTATCATCTACTATGAACTCACATCTCGATTGGTATTCAATCGAGTTATTCAGATGTGAGTTCAAGATTAAGGCAGATGTTGATGTAGCATGGGTTAAGAAAGACCTAATTGAGTGACATAATCGTAAAAAAAAGATAACTATCATGGTATGATCGTCATAATCAGTTGATAAATTTCACAATATTTGTATTTATTTGTAGAAGTGTCTCATTTGGATTACTGGTTTGAATACAAAGGTAGACTGGCTGTGAGAAAGAGTTCTGAGAATTCAGCATGGGAGGATTACCTTGAAAATTCAGTGAAGATAATGTGACAAAATTACATTCAAAGTTTTATCTTTTACCATCTGATCCCACATGTATTTGAAAGTTACTGATTAAATCGTACCATCACTATAAGGAACATGTTGGATAATTGACCGGTTTCCTCATTCCCCTGATCAAGACACCATATAAATAGGATAAGTAAAGCACAATATAGACATTCTTCCCATGTATTGGCATTACTTCATTATCAATCCTTACTTTTAGGTTTCATTGTTGTTCTAGGCCAGATGAGCAGTGGGGAGGTTGAGAGTCATCAAACTCCAATATCAATGGCAGCTCTTTGTATTGAGCAAACTGATATTCATAACAGTTAATGCAGGTTATAGCTTCCTTTCAAATGAATGTAACATGCAGTGCTGTGGTTTGGGTGTAGATCATCACATAATGAGTATTTAGATGGAAAATTGTATTATTGGTATGCTTTTTCTTTGCTGGTGTAATGAGGATTATTGTAAATATATGTATCAATGCCTTCTCGAAATCCGATTTAACCATAATGATGGCTTAGGAAAAAGAAAGATAACAAGTGCAAACACAGGTAATTGAGCAATATGCAGTGATAAAGTAGGTAAAATTCCCAGCCTTAGCAAGTGTCTGTGTTTTATTGATTCATAGAATTACGATTTTACAGCATGATCAATGGCCTCAGTTCTCTCTTTACATGCTCAGTTACGGGTATTTCCTTTCTATTTTTAGACAGCAGCCGCTCGGCTCAACTACCGTGGCGAGGGGAGGGTGTGTGTACGTTGCTACTAAAACTCATTTCATATTAAAGATGCGCGAAATTTTTGCAATCCTTTCGCTATGTTCAGAGCCTTTCTTTCCTAGCAGCATTTGCTTACCTTGTGCCATGTTTTAACGCATGACTGATTTACGTATGGCGCATTGTTGTGCATAGATTAATTCTGGACTTTGCAAATTGGCCATTCATTTCATTTTTGACTGCTTCATTCTCTTTTGATATATCATCAAATGCAGCGATACAATATAATCAATCATGTAATACATTATTACAATGTAATAAAGTATAATCTGCAACAGAGTGACGTTTGTGATCAGCCTCTATTTCTTCAATATAACGACAGTCTCCCCTTATGTATGCCTTGTTTTTTTGTTAATGCTGAACTGTTACCATTTCTTTTCACCTACATATGGAATGAAATGCTGTTGTGTGTAATGATATTCTGAAGCGTATCGTGCCTATTCCGCTTATTGTCGATAAACAGCCAGTTTCGGTAAATAGCGTTGAATTGTGTGCACTGTGTGGCATGTCTCATTTTCATCGGGACTTTCCTTTCTGTATTTACTTGACAATCTCCGCTTGCCCAGTTGTTATTTAAATTCACTTGCGAGACGGTAGCACCAAAATGTTGTTCTCGCTCGCTGTAATACTGTAGTAATGTATTTAGTTACTAGCCGTTTAAAAAAAGCCAGGATCAGGGATATTAAATGAAGTAGAATTCAATTGATAATTGATCCGTCTGAATAGACTTTATTCATACGAACAACGTCAATATTGAATTCTTGCACCTATATTTTTGTCCTAACATTTATTCCTTAAAATATCATAGAACAGTAGTTCAAAGGTCGTTTTCGGTGACCTCGTCTTGAATGTTTTTATGGGTACTTCCCAACTGAGCGAAAAAGGCGCTGTTTGAGATTTTGCAGCTTCTGTAGTGTAGAGGAAGAGCAAAACTAGTTATAGTTTCCAGACTGTTGAAGCTAGTTAGGTGTACCTGGAACTGTAGTTCACTGATTAATAGCTATGTATTTATTGCGGCAATCGTAACTGGGAGGAAAGAGATGTGTACAAGCGGTACGGGAGTTTTCGTAAATGATATACTGTCTTACAAACAGGTATACAAATTTTCCATTTTTTCAACGAAACCAGTCAGTATCCTTAGTAGGTTCCGAAGTCCATATAGCTTGTTAATTCCATGAATAAACACACGTTTTCCCTGTATATATTGCGTAAGCTCGCATGCGTGGTATAACTGCTGGCAAGTAAAGAAGAGTGTCACTTAGGTTTCACAACTGGGAAAGTTCGTTTGGAAGTTGGATTAGAGCTCGTTTTTTAGCGTTGCGATCCCAAGCAGCTTGTAAATTATGAATACGAGAAAATCCCCTGATTGGATTTGTAAATCAAAATCTTACTTTTATCACTTCATTACACTAGGGAGTTTCCGGGCAGTTTTATTGTGAACAGATGTACAGTACTAAAATAGAATCATTCAATCCTTGCAAATATATCATTTCCTAGTACAGTAATATGATAAATTGAAACTGTCTGGGAGACCTTTCGATTGGCTAAGTTTGTTGGAGAGACAGCAATTGGCATTGTACTATTTTGGCTGGTTTAGGTGAGATTATAAAAATAAAATCCTAGTTCTTTATATATATTCCCTACCGTCAAAGAACTTATGTATTCAAAGGGTTCCGCATAGTCCACTGGATTTAATACGTAGGTTTACCTGGTGATTCACGGGAAAGCCCCACATGTTTTACTGAGGTTGTTTTTTAAAACTCTTTCGTCGATATTTGATCTTTAAGTAAACGGAAATAACGGCTATCTAAATTCTAGATTATGTAGAAAAATAAGTCGTGTGACATTTTCCCATCACGAATTGTTATGGCGGTGCCTAGAGCTAAACGAACCGTTTACGATCAGATCAATAGCGTCGCTCACGGTATAGAATTAACTGATAGGTCAACAGAAAAGATATCTCCCCAAAAACGCAGTTAGCTTCTAGCTTTCATTTGTTTTCATCTTTTTTTTAAACGAAATATTTATGTAAATTGTGACTTTTAATGCTTACATGTAAGATCATTGTAAAACGAGAATTGTATCTGATGATATAAATATATAATATAAGTAAGGTATACAGACATGAAACACGTGGAAGTGTTACAAAGATAGACAGTACCCCTCACTCCAGCTCACTTGAAAGTCCGCATTGTGGGAAGTGAGTCAGATAGTGGAAAGTACCATGGATGCTTATCGTGTGACTCTTTGCTCTTTTGTTACGTTTCCTCTCAAAGGCCTTTTGTATTACTTACCGCTGTATTAAATAAAGTCTTGCGTAATATCCAGCCAGAAAGAAGCCACAGAAAATATAGGAAACGTTGCCTGTTTTTATTTTGAACTTTTACGGACGTGCTATATGCTTGTACAGTTTATTCTCCGTTGTTGCATCTTTCTATTTTTGACTCAGTCACACGATTAATTCATTGACTACTTAATGGATTTGAGATCATGTGTGGAAACTTCATGTATTCCTACACGTATGCAGTTTCATTGCTACAGCAGTTACTTTACGATGATGCATAGTTTCCTAAATGAAGAAAGTAATGCATCAGCTTTATAGCTACTAAGTACTGCTTGATTGATTCGAATTGCGAAACCACCCTCAAGAGTCAAGACTATATTTATGTACAATGCTATATTCGCCATATCGTTGCATTATATCGAAATGTGTATGATTATGATGTTGGCATTTTGATGTGTCTCTTCTGAAGGCAATCTAGTCAGTTTCGTTTTCTCGGTTGCGTTTTCTGAATAGTTAGTTGCGTTTTCAATACCATTACTCACTACTGCGCATTCTATGAATATTGATAGTTGGTTGCTTCATTCCAATCGAATATTGATACTGCGTACTTGGATTAGTCATTGAAGTATATTTATTTCTTCTGTACAGCTAACCACCGTTGAATATATGTAGCCTTATCAAAAGTAGTTGTCGTTAGACTTCGATATCAATGCATATTAAACTGGGAGATCCAACTCAGGAACATGTCAAGTAAATCCCCCAAAGACAGCACGGAACTGAAAACAGACAACGTGGCATCTTCTTCTCATACACATCCAGAAGTAACATCATACAGTTCGATTGCTGCCAGTTGTCCTGTGCTACCTTCCAGTTATCATGGAGGAGGGAGCAAGGAGCTTCGTGGACAGCCAACAGCATTTTCTCTGTCGGAATTTCGCACCGGTTCAATGGAAGGGCATAGAATCGACTTGCTATTGCAAGAAAACGAACGTTTAAAAAAGCAGTTGTTCCATGTAGAGAATCTGGGTAAGCTATTATTAAAATGCAACTGATTGATTAGATAGACACTTAAATTATGGACAACTTCCGATATAAACTAGGTCGATTGGTAGCTGACTGCAAACAAAGTAACCTGCGATTGTCGGACGAAAATCAGGAGTTGCGAGAGCGATTGGATCAGTTAGTTGAAATGCAATACAAGAACCAGGTTTGGCAAAAGAAAATCGTTCACCAACATAGAGATCGTCCAGATTTCAAACATAACTTGACCATGACTAGTTGTGTGAACCAACCAATCGCGAATGAGAATGCCATTACTTTCGAGCAAAATGGTACGTAGCCGATTCAGAAATGGAGGGAAAGGGCCATTTGAAAACCTTTGATAGTCACTAAGATTCCATGCATACTTTGTTGTATTTTTTCACGAGAAATTCTGAACTCACTCACAATATGACGCTGAGATCACTCTAGTTCTGTTGCCGTCATGCCGAGTTCCGGGCTGAGTACACCAAATGTAGACCTAAACGCAAATTTAGTTTTACATTTTAAGTTGTCTCAAAATATTAAATGTTATGGCTGGTTTTTGAATAGCAATTTCCCCCGGAAATAAAATTCAAATGTTCCATACCATATGTGCTCATTCCAATTTCCGTTTTAGACATATCTTGGATCTTACGATCCAGCAAATACATTACTCTGAATAGTTATATAACTAAATTTGTCTCTGCAATTGTTTCCTTTCTTTAATAACATCACAAAATCGAGTTGCTTCAAGTTAACTGTCCTTTTTTGACCAGTATCCATCCTTGTCAACCTTATAGATTTCAACACGAAGCTTCCCGCTGAAGAAAATGGATTCCAACAAGTCTGTTCATCTGTTACTTCAGAAACCTTTTCGACAGACGAAGGGAACCAGCCTGGACCTGATGGAACCGACCCACATACCGAATATGACGAAGATTTGAATGGCACATGCGGGCAAACCACAACGACCACAACGAAGGGTCAAACCGACGAACTTTCTTCCATTGAACAAACAGAACAATGTAAAACCAGCAGACAAGAAGAAGAACTAATCGCCCATGAAGGTTTGTAGAAGTGCAGAACTATTCTACCATCTTTTACGTTAAAGTTGGATTTAATTGCGAAATATTATCTTTTTAATGTATCGATGGCACACTTTAGGTTGGTTTCCTCTGTAGCGATGTTAAAAAGATGAAATTCCTGTCCAAGTGGCTGATATGCTAATCTAACTACTCCAATCTATTATTACATGGAAGTTTCTATCTCTCTCCTACCAGTTAAATAGCTTCGGTTGATGGGACTCTTGACTGTGATTTCGTTGGTCACTAGTTTCACCTACCTTATTTAATCAATATTGAATAACAATTAAATATGACAGTACTTAGCTCTATTTTTAAACAATGAACCGTTTGAACCAATACCTAATGCCATTTGTTCCTAGATTACTTCCAATGGCATATCAGGTTTCAGCTTCAACTTTTTAGCCCTTCAGGTGTAAGGAATGTTTAAGATATACAGTAGTATGTAATTCAGTCTCTATGATGTACCATGCGAAACAGCTTCCGAAACTCCAAACGGTATAATTAAATTTGGAGCAAAAAGTGCTGAAAAATATCAAAAATGTCAATAAGAAGAAGAATTAAGAGGCTGCTCCAGTATTGGAGAGGTAGAATGAATGGATGTTATACTTCTACTTCGACACGACTGTTTATGATTAACTTGTACAAGATCGAGTGCATGAAACAAAAGGAGCTGATCTTCCACCATTATAGGTTTTCATACGTCTTATAATAATAAGTTTTTATTTCTAGTTTTCATTTTTTTTAGAGCCCGACGTGCATGAAACGAGGCCTATGACAATATTTTCCTTTCCCGAGAAAGAAAAGGAGCAAAAGGATTTTGGAGCAACGCGAGGTGCAACTTCTAAGACCAAAGAAGTCAATTCTGATTCGTCTTTGGCAGAGGTTGGTAATTTATTTCGTAAGGTTTATTATGTTCTTATGTATTACGACGAAGAAATTACTAGCAATCTGCCAATAAACTTGATGAATATGCTAGAGGCGAAGGATAATATGTTTATAAGTAGAGGTTACATTTAACTGGAAAACAATTAAATATAACTAGAAATGAGGTTGGTACTTTTTTGGTATTATTGAAAAGAGTTTTAAGATTGCTGAGATCCGCCTACGCTAAATCAAGTGGGTATGATACAAGGGTTACCTTTTATGTTATCCGTTATTTCACTGTCGGTTTAGTAATAAGTGGGTGTAGGTTATTCGCCCTTGAAAATTAAAAAAATATCTGCCCTGCCTGGTATGTGAGCTGAGTCACTAGTTGGTGTGGAATGTTTACTTGCGTCTAAATCTAAAATCTAATTCGCCTTGAAAAATGTGATTGTATTTGGTTGTTTTTCGATATCTCCCATCAGCGTTTTACGAAAGTAATCCGGTTTTGTAGAAGATGATGGCCGTTTGTTTGTTTGTTTTTTTCTTTGTAGTTTACTTGACCTTGCCTGTGGCGATTTATTATATGTTGAGAATCACAGATACGTAAGCACAGAAGTACCTTAGTGAGCAAGGTGTGTATGTCAGTAAGCTGTGTTATTCATTTTATTTAATAGTGTCGTTTACCACTTTAAATGACCCTTTTAGCGTACGCCCTTATAGTTTTTATGTCTAACCTGTCACATTTGTTATTATTGATCCTTTCAAAAATTAATTAGTATCTTAGCACGTAAAAGGTTAAGAACTGCGTCATGCAAAACCACCGACTTTACAAAAAGCGCATTTCATTCGCGGAAATCACCTCTCATGCAATATACACATACGACGAAATCAATGGTTTGTGTCAAATTCACTGTATGTCAGGACGTCAAACATTAATGCAACAATGCTTCGATGTAGGATTCATTACCATTCGTTTTGAATTTTATGATATTGAGCTAAGAAAGCAGGCACATACAAGTTATGAAATTACTGAAAATTCGCCTTTTGTTTCCTAGCTGCCTCCGCAATATTGGTTTTCTATATTGATTTTGGGTAATTTCCATCGCTGCAAGCACTTGTTGTACCACTCTGTCGCTGTTCGCCGTTTACCAATATAAAATATTGAAAAGAAGCATAAACTGGTTAACATATATTGTCCATCTCCGGTTCTATCAAACGAAAATAATCCTTATTTTCCCTGCATTTCTTGTACGAACTATTTTGGGGCGTTTGGAAATACCCTATTTAATTTCCTTTTTTCGTTATTATTAAATTTTGCAAAATGGCAATGATCTGCGAAGGCTACATCCTCTTGTTATCCATTGAATTTTCCATTCTTTGCTTGCACTTGGCTCTCTAGTGGTAATTAATGAAATTCAGCAATAATATTTCTATTTCGCAATGTGATGGCGGCTAAGTACAGTAGAATGGTGTTGGCATCACAATCAAACGTGCATTCGTTTTGGAAATACTGTACATTGATCCGACTACGTTGAATTTACATTTTATTTGGCGTTTCAAAAACACCAGCTGTGTTCCCGGTGTCAATTGCTATCGTCTTCCCCAAAATCCAAACAAACTACGACTTCAATGGTGATATACAGTAGTTGGGTATGTTCATTTGCTCCATTTGGGCATACTGGTTGTTTGGACCTGGTTGTTCACCTATTGTATACTTGACTGATATAGCAATGTCTGATCTGACCTTATCAATAACCTTTTCTAAATGACTGCAAATTTAGTTATAGAAAGGGTAACGTACAAAATTGCTCACACAACATGTTTTTGTTTTCTTCTAATTTTGATGCCTTTCTTTACAGGAAATTACGATGTTCAACGACCTGTTACGCGGAGAGAAAAATGTGACGAATTTCGAGGTAAGTTATCTGGTTCCAAAAGACGGTAATTCTTTTCATTTCCAAAGAGACCAGAAGAATTGAAGTAATACGTGTGATTAGACTATCTGCTGGAATTCCCCCTGATTGTTTAAAATCTCCAGGCATTGATATGAACTATACTGTATTCAAGTAATAAGCCGTTTTAGCCAGTCTTGGCTCGACCGTTCATTTCTATCGCTCTATTCCTTATCAATATACCAGCTGCATGGGAAACTAAATATTACTTAAACGATGTAACAATATCATTAGCTAATAAATAAAAAAGCATTTAGCAAACTCTGAAGCAAAGGCAAATTGATCGCAGTGACCTTTTATCTTGAATCAAATTAACCTGAGGTACCCTATTAGTATTATTGTACCAGAGCAGTACAGTATGCTTAAAACAAGTTGCCTGGGAAATTAGAAGGCCTGTTAGTTAGTTAGTTTTTTTGATGGCTTCTTCGGTTATATTTTACAGCTAGTGGTCGTTAGAGGGCGCTCTTGAGTCTACCTACATAAATTCTGAACCCGTTCTTTTAGCTGAACATACAACTAAATATTTTACAGATATCTCAATTGGAAGACATGGTTGGAATCGCGAACTTGTCAGTTAATTCCGACGATCAACCCGTTGCATCTTTGGAATCCGAATCCCGGAGTACTGGTAGTGTGACAGTACAGTTTGCCAAACTAGCTACAATATTTGCGCGGTTGGCGCAGCGCGTTACTCAAAGTCAAAAGAAAGTCCGGAATTCACAAGTGAGTTTTCGTATTCCTTTTGCTTCAGTCACATTAGTTTAGTTAGAATAAGGCCATCGTCATCCTCTTAAGGGATTGTTATTGCTCCAAGCCCTAACATCTTAATGCTTTTTTTCCAATGACGAGATCTTTAAATGTAATGGTGTTGTAAGGGAATCCTGATCCTGACCTTAATGATCGGAAATCTACTATGACGCTATTAGATGTTTTTTACCTTAATACGCTGGAAAATGCACCGCATAAACATAATTTTTCCCAAGGCCAGCAAAGGTTGGGAGTTGAGAAGGCTTGTATGCTTTATTTATTTTCTTGCTATATTAAATTATGGATCACCTAACATAGCATTCGCGACTCCTTCTCTTGAAGGTTTTATGCATAGTGAATATTTGGATAGGCTTTATTTTATCTTTGTCAGCTATACTATTATAACGGGAAAAGAATAGCGTAGCGAAATGATCAGAAATCCTAGTGAAAAAGCGAATACGTTACAGTGGTGTATGGCAGACACTTAAGATCTATATTAAACGATTGTTAAAAGGAAGTTATTATACCTTGATCAGGATAGACATCTGGTAGTTTAGTATTTGTGTTTAGTATGTGCTCTAGTCTAGACTTCAGTTCAATATCACAGAAACAAGTTCGTTGTATGACGCCAGAAAAATTTCCACCCTACAACAGTAATACTTTATTTACTGTCTCATCTCTCTTGTGGCATAAATCATATGATATCTAGAACTAATCACTCGGTAAGTATCTACAGCTTGGCACACTTCAAAGGAGTCATGAAATTTCCCGATTTGTCATATGTTTAGTCAAAGTATCTCGTACCATGACCATGTGATTCCCATTTAATGAAAGGGTGATCAACGGACAGAGATAGCATTTCATCTTAAGTGAATAATGTCTGTTGACTAGTGGGAGGTATTTTATCACCAGGACAGGAATTTATGAGGGAGAAGTGAAGAGATGGGAATTTTATCTGGAGGAGTTAGGAGGAACTACAAATGATAAAGTAACTTTATTTCTCTGTTATATTTACAGTATGTCACTTTTCGCACTTCCGCCGTTTCGAAACGCCCAAATTTTTTTTAACCGTTTATCGTATACATTTTTGCAATTCAGAAATTAGTTAAGGACCTTTCATGAATGTAGTGTTGGTAAGTTACGCCGCGTTAGGTTAGGATATTTCATCGTATATGCAATCGATATTTCACCGAAATCAGATCCTGGTGTATAATTAAAGGTTAGTTGGCCCGCCGGGAAAAACATACTAGCTTACTTTTTTAAACGCTGGCGACAGTCGGTACTAATTTTCGTTTGAATCTGTGCCTGCCTTGATGAGGTCCCAATCGAGATGAGTATCACTTCTAATGGTACTTTCTGCGACGCAAATAATTGCTGTTCTTCAACGTTTCAGGTTGATCCCGATGTATTTTCGTTTATGGAAAGTAGGGTAAGGTATTGAGTAACTTGTTTGGTACAAGATTGTTTGCTCGATACTAGATTGTGTCTTATCATCAACATTATGTCATATATTATTCACGATTGTGCTCTTTACGCGGGTAGTTTCCGACAGCATCACTTAGTGGAGAGGCGTGATTCATATTTTTTCTTTGCTTGGTCATGTTAGGGATTTTTCAGGATTTCTACTTCTATTTGATGTGAAATAAAGCTTTATGCGCCTACTATTGATCAAAGTAAATTCAAGTATTTGTAATAACATCGCTCAAACATTACTCATTGAACAACTCTGTTTGAATGATAAGAAAGGTCCAATATCCAACGTCCCCTTAAATGTACTGATTCAATACTACTTCAGCTATATTCAAAACGCCATTCCGAGAATTCAGTAAAAAGTAGAGTGACTAGGAATGTGGGATAGGGTTCTAAGAGAGGGATTTTTTATACCTTCGCGGTCGTATACAACACTGTAGTGTCATAAGCACCTTAAGCGCGTAATTCTAATGTTTTCTAACATGCGCCTACAACAAAACCTTCCTCACCTGCATCACATTTCTCAGCAGAACATTAGAATTTCCCTACAATGTGTTATAAACCTGGTAATAGAAAACATTTTCAAACATTTTCCGGAAGGTTCCTCCGATCAACGCATTTTTGTTTTCTTGACCTGTAAATTTACGATGTTTGTCAGTAGATCAGAGTTCATTAAAACGAAATGAATACTATCAAGCAACGTAGTGTGAAACGATAGCTACACGAACTGGAATTACCTGAAACTGTTTACGGCGCCTAGCCTACTAACGCCATTTTCACGATGGTACTTTCCGAGTTCTTGTTATTTGCAATCTCTTGAAAACACGTTGTTCTATCTTCCAGTATATGATAAAAAATATCTGGGAATTTTTGTTCGCGCCGTAAAGACTGTTTCCCGCCCTTTGTTTTTAATGCTGTTTTGTTTGCGTATAGCTGATCGCTTGATAAATACTGTAGAGTGTAGACTGTATAGAGTGCAACTATTTTTATGTGGTGATAATGAAAAACCAATTGGTCCAGGTGCAGGTACCCCACTGTACATCATTGAATATGTACTCAATTATACTTAACGGATTTAACATATGCATGTGAAAAATACAAATAAAGCTCCAGTAAAGAAATCAGTAAATTATATAAAATAGGAAATATTAATTGTCTATTAGTAAATTCCAGAGGTATGGTTAAATAATACTGATGCTGATAATACGCAAGAGTGCATAGCAATTTCGGGTCTGCATAACATAAGCTAAGACGTACAAGAACCCCCATAGCTATGTGTATTGAATGGTTATTATCCAGAGTAGATAATACGGTCACGGCCAATGATAAAACGTCTGCGGCATTTTGGAAATAAAAAGAAGTACTGATGGGTTTTTCCGCCTTCATTCAAATGCCTGTATAAGTGAATTTCCAATACTGTATCATATTCTAGGAAATAACGACAATGTGATGGTGAATATGCAAACAAATATCCTATGAATGCTCGCTATTAGGCGAGCTTGGTATTTTCCCAAAGCGAAACTAATTTAATATTTGGTTACATTGTCTAAACGGCTATTTGTTTTAGCAGACGTGGTACACAGCGATGTGTATTAATGCACGTGATTGGTCCATATCGTTTTGACGACGGCGTATAACAAGTACCTTATTGTCGTATGTGTATTTTCAGGGGATGATTATGGATATTTTTAGAACAGTGAATACCGTGTTTGAACTCAGCAAGCGGTGAACTCGTGAGGGTGTTGGATTCGCCAACTCCCCTTCGAATGTTTATCGCTTGAAGGTGTTAATAATTAAAGATATAATCATATTCGGTTTTGTAATTTTGGGAACTTTCCGACTGTCTGCCTTTTACACATACTGACTTGTGGAACGCAATTATAGTAAGCGGGCATACGATATTCTCGTTCGAAGTAAAACCTAGAATATATAATATTGATTAAAAATATATTTTTACTATTTCTCTTCATTACTTTATTATATTATGTATATTATAACGGTTAATTAGTAGTTGTGGTCACACACACACTTGCATCTAGGAAAAACTGCTCCTGAACTCATAGATTAGGACAAGTGTCAAAATTGACGCGGTAATATTTTATGTATATACAAAAGACTGGTTTAACTTCTACGTAATTCTTGTACTTGATTTAGCAGATCTATAAACGTCTTTTGTTATTCGCAATGAAGGAATTTATTTTCCCGACATAACGTTATTCTCTACGTCATGTCCTCAGGCAAATGTTCGGACGATAAATTTATCGTCATGCGTGTGTGGCGGAATTTTTTTATTAATTGCGTATGAGATCCTGGCGGATTAACGTCATGCAGCGTCGTTAGCTCGCCATTTTACATTGTGTGCTGGGTATTTCCTCAATAATACCAGAGAATATAATGAATATGGAAAATCTGCTTGCGAAGCAGATGAATAATTCACCGCTGTTTGACTATTATACGTACATTACAGTGCATTTTCATTCACGCATCTCTGAATTGGGTGACCTTTTTTAGGTTCAAATGCCAACAGTGCATTGATCTTATTTCATGGAGACTACTGCGTTTTCATTTGAAGAATGAGAACCAAATTGGCGTTTGAGAAAGATATATATATATATATATATATATAGCCTTGCTGTTTAAGCGAAAATCAACCGACTTGGCAAAAATTTCTATTGTATTAACTCTGCCGTTAATGGATATAGACAGAGGTTAAGAGTTGTTGACCTACTGTATAGTTTTAAAATGTCGCGTAACTACGGCAGTGCTCAAGTCTTCATGAATAATAATAAGAATCTTCTTAATCGAAATGTTAGATACTTAGTCGAGAGTCCGAAACATTTCACGCTCCTGTTTTTCTGTTGCGTACTTGGAAATCCCAAAGGTTATCTTATGAAGAATAATACAGTAATGTAAATGGATAGTTAGTAAACAAAGTAATATAGAGTGACTGTTCATATGACTCTTCCACCTTTATCTGGCCACAAGTCTTACTGTTGATAAGCTTCTTTATGTTTTAAGCGATCTCTCATGTTTTCTGACGTATAGCTTTGACATAACGCAGTGTGAACATGAATATAAATGGATCGAATGAAATATCAGACGAGTTCAGATGAAAATATTTAAAAAACTGCGATCCTGATATGGAAACGGGAATTTTATAATTCCTATTAAAATCAGAAAAATTGCTGAATTTGCGACAACAACCGCCCGAGGGTTCAAATTCACCTCAATCTTGTATCTTTATTGTTTGTTTGAAGATAAAATACGGCGGGAACGCTACTTCTGAGCAGATTTGTTTTGTTTTATGCGCTTAGTTTTATTTTTCATTAATAATGAAATTTATGCAGTATTTCTTTTCTATTTTCTATTTTCGTGATTCGTATTTTACCTCATTGACATTTCATTATGAACCAAGTTATCGTTTGGTTGTAATACAGAGCTTAATAATACAGAGTAATACACTTCACCGCGGAGTGTTCATTGAATGAAAACGGAAATAAAGCATCCGATAAATTTCCCATATAAAAATGATTGTACAGCTTGGTGGCCACAACTGGAAATTATTAAAACTTTCCCATGATAGCAATGGTGAATTGAACTCTTCTGTTGAACTCATCTTGCAAACATCCGTTTCTATGTTTTTCCGCCTGTGGTACTAATATGTTATTCTGACGTCGAGATTAATGATGAGATATAAGATACAGGAAAGTTTTCATCATGGTAAATGATTCATCGTAAATTGAAATTCCTGCATTTTGAATACATCATTAAATTCAATACGAATTATATAAGTACCTTATACAAAATAGGAACTCAAACAATACTATTCCACGAACGTGCTATTACTGTATATCCCTATTTACAGAAAGTAATGTACTACAACCTAAAGTTTTTGCTAGCGTTCTATAACATGCTGAGGAATAAAGTTTTAACTATTCCAGGCATTTTGTGACGCTCTCATGAGAGAAAACGACAAATTAAAAAGTGCGGAAGGTGGAAAATTAGAAAAATTGGAGCAATCCGTCAGAGACACGACGGCAGAAAACAAGAGATTAAGACAGAAAGTAGACGCTTGCGCCACTACGTCCGGACAAGGAGATACCAGGGGGTCACAAAAGGCTATCCCTAAGACGCCAGTCTCAAACAACACAATGAAGGAAGACTCTACGTTTACGGTGAGTTGTGTTTTGTATTTTTTTTATCCATCCCTTTCTGTTGTTTGGTCACTTTTTGTGCTGCGAGGTTGCAGTTATATTTAGCTTAACTTAAGTAGAGAAGTCTGTTCGAATTACGTCATCCTGATTTCTCGAAACATAAATAAAATCGTGATAAATTACACGTAAGTATATTATAAAATTGTGTTAGCTTGTTATCAATTGTCTTTCATGTTTGAACTTTCATTATAATTTGTAATAATATGAATTTAATTTGTAATGGAACATATAATTGAAAACGCGGTATTATACAGTATCAGGTAATAAGAAACTATTTTCGTAGTTTTATAGTTGTCTCTTTTATTTAACGTAAGTCGTTCTGCTAAAAAAAAATTTTTTCAGAAGATCTAGTTAAGTTGATGGTATATTAATTAATAAGTATACTTAATGTAGTGAAAGTAAAACTGCAATTTAATCAAGCGACCGATGAATCAAATATGTTTCTTGCAGTGATTTATGAATAATTGCACTCTATTGGTGATTACTAAGAACTTTAATTAATATCAGTCACTCTTTCCAATGAACGAATATTACGTAATACATGATAATCTTAACACCACAATATGCATAACGCAATGCAATATAGACACAGCTGAGCTTCCAATATCTCCTATATTATAAATGTTTGTGTATGATGGACGTGTAGATAAATAAATGATGTAAAACCTGTAATTGTGTAGAGTTATCACAAGTTGGAGAGATTTTACCAATTTCATATTCCGTTTTCCGGTTTAGGAGCATACGGAATCAACAAAACAGCAAGACAGCGTTGCCAAGGATGCAAATGACGAAACGTCCGGTACAGATCTGATTGAAAAATTGAAAAATAGAGTGAAAAAACTTGAAGGACAAAGAAAAGAAGTGAGTTTGTGCCCTTACTAAGGTCGACTTATTCTAATTTGATACTTTTATATGAATACGGTTTTGAATTGTTGTTGAATTTGTTGTTAAGATTCTTAATGTCAACAAGCAGTGGCATACGCAGTACAACAAACTCAGGGAGGATTATACCGCCAAACTGAACGCAGCCAAATCGGAAATTGAAGAATTAAAGACCCAAATAAGTGGGAAACAACGTGAAAACGCGAAGAAACGAAAAGACATTGATCTTTTATTAAAAGAAGCGAAAAAAGAAATTGATATATTACAGGTACCACTCGTTCTCACCTTTTTCTTTGTTTTCTCTGTTGAAGTTTGTTTAATTCGGTCATATTTATTTATTTCTCCTTAGCATCAAAAGGCAGATTTGGGAAAGAGCTACGCTCTGGAACATAGCAAAGGCATGAAATTGAACGAAAAAATACAAGGTTTGAAATCGGATTTGAGTTGTATCAAGGCCGAAAATCAAAGACTAAACCAGGCTTTGGAGGCCGCCTACAGGTATGCTTACGTGAAATAGAAATACGTGTGCTTTGGTATTTAATTTACTTTACTTCAAATAAGTTTTTTTATTTTTTACGTTGTTCTAGCATTCGTCAAAGTCGGCAACAATCGACAAACTCTCTTTATGATGAGCAACAAGTTTCGGAGTCAAACGCAGTTTCGGAGCATGTTGAAAGCAATACAGGTGCAATTCCTTTCCTCCATAATATGTATCCTCAAAGATAATGTACATGAATAAATATTTATTATCCAAATTAACGATTCCAAATATTGCGACTTGATATCATTAACTAACTCGTTAAAATAGAATTTCCTTTCACTTGTTTCGTACCAATCAAAACAATCTTCTGTATAACTCCAGATTGTGTACTCGGACTGCAAGCTACTCTTCAGGGGGTAGATAGAATTGGCGTTGTCCTCCAGCAAGAGGTAGTTGCAGGGACGTCGTCGGAAGAAATGGAAGACCTCAAGACACAGATACTAGTTTTACAACAGCAGGTACAGCTATAAATAATTTATTTATTATTTTATTGTAATATTACTATATGTATCTAGCACTATGGTCAATATCACAACACGGCCCTAATGAACTCCTAACTATAGTTCATCTGGATTTCCCTTCATTTAATAAACCGTTCTCTGTAAGCTTATACATCAGATACATATCTTATATATATACAGTATATATTGGAATGTGCAATGTGCTTCGAGTGAAACGACATTAGACAAAGGGCAAAATACACGTTTAGCGCTCATTGTAACGGGGATAAATAGAAGAATAAATTTTGCGGGTCAAAAACGTTATGGACCAAGTCTTAACGCCACTAAGCTCAAAACCAACAGTAACAAATAGTGCGTTAGCAGTAGCACTCCCAGAGCGCTTTTGTACCGCATTATTTATTGGTATACGTCTGTATGATGATAGTACACTTTCCTTGTATTTATCTTTTCTTATTTTACATTTATTCTCATCAATGTTATATAGAAACGACTTTATTCGAAGATCTCCTATATATGATATCGACGGCCATATTTAAGTAACCGCGCTACACGATATATCTAGGAAAATTTCCCATCGAGATAAAACGATAGCGGTTAGAGAGAATGTGGGGACTATCCAGACTATTTTGTTTAGACATGAAGAGAATTTAAATTGACTTTTATGGAGGGAATTTACAGATCATTAACGTGAAATTTAAGTTGTCGAGAGAATAATGCCTGGACTTTCCGGTCAGATTATATGATACGAGAAGTGTTATTCGTCAATCAGCAATTTATATGCGCGATGTTCCTACAGTTACAGTAAAGGGGAAAATGTATCTAGGTGAAAATCTATCGCGAAGACTTCGAAACCGAGCGACGGGACCGCGAGAAAAGTCAAGCGGAAAAACAGCGACTTTCGGAAGAAATGATTCGCATGCGCGACGAAATGCGCGCACTTAATCAGCAGGTTCGCGCTCACGAACAAGATTTCCGACAGGAAAGACGCGAGAAACAAAGATTACAGCGACATCTCAGTCGGGTACGTTCATCTGACATTAGTAAGAGTTAAATCACCTTAGGAATTCCGAGTTCATTGGTCTTTTTAATTAGATACAGATGCACGTAGCTAGCGTGGGAAATACCAACGCCGTTGGCCTGTATTACGGCACGGACGACGTTGAGGACATTCAGCAAACCGATCGTTACGTTCATCATCACCATCACATGCCGAATCGGGATATTCAGAGGTATAGCTTCTATCAGGTAGCTGATAATTTCTATACGTATATGTAATTCCACTTTATTCTCATAGAACCGAAAGGGACTTTGTGCTACACACTGCCGCCTCACCTACAGGTAATGCGCGACGATTTACCGCCATAAGAACACGCTCAAATCCACCGCCTTACAGCACTCGCAATCAGAGGCGACAAACGAATACTGCGGTAAGCAGTATGTTGCATATTATACCGCAGTGCTATACTCTAACGTCTCGTAGTGATTTTAACCGAACTATGATTATGATTATTTGCAGGGATTGAGGATACGCGAGGGCTACTTGGAACCAACCCCTTATCACCATGACCCGGAAGTAGTATATCCGCCAGAAACTGGCATCAACCAGTTATGATTGGAGTCAGCCCTCTACTTATAAGTCATACTGACGACTTGACACATCTCTGATAGACCATTGTACAGAAGTCATGTGACAAGTACTGGAACTTATAGACCAAACAGACCAACAGCTACGAACTCACGCTACAGTCAGCCCATTCCAAGGAATATAATGAACGCAAAGCGGCCTATACCCTGCCTTCCGAACTACAAGCAATTTGCTTCTCTGTCTTGAAATATAGAACTACAGTATTACGGTGTCCTTGGCAAACATAATCCCGCCCCGCCATGTGACGTTATACATACGATTTGCCAAGCAAAACTAAAACGTTAAGGAACATCGACTACTTTTGTTGTAATTCTCTTTTGCTAGTCGATAAGATGACCTACGTCACTGAGATTTGACGTAATACGTAGTTACAACGATTATGTATATACAGAGCAGTGTACAGGGGAGTAGCATACTCTATCAAGTTATTTTTTTTAGATATCTATTTGCAATATGTATCTTCGTTCTTGGTATTTTTTTAATCACGAATACTGGAAGCCACGCGTAACTGTATAAATTTGACGGCTAGTGGAATATTTTTTCCCTCTATGACGGACAGTATCCACTTTACTGCTTGCGCTGTTTAAAATTTTACAGTACAATCCCAGCCGTGTCAAAATGACAGTACCATAACCACATTTCGTCTATTCCATTGCTGAATCATGGTTTCCTTTCCCGTTACCACATTCCCTTTAGTGTCATAAGGGGGATTTTGTGTTCCTTTTTTTATTCAAAAGTTATAACTCTACTTTATATTTTCCATGCTTATTTTGGTAAATGAGTTAAACTTGAGAGCGTAGGCTAACTGTTTTGTTTGATAATAAACCTCAATGCGTAACTTTCATTTGATATATTCTACGTTGAAGTGAAGAAAATTCTAGAACTTTTTGATAGTACTGTAGTAGTTTTTTAAAGTTAAAGTTGTGGTAAACAATCAAACGCAGGTCAATAGTTCATAGTGTATGGGGTCAACAGGTCAGGTCAGGTCATCGTAAGTAAACCGTGAAAGACAAATCCTAGGGTCAGTACAGTATGCTGGAGCAGGGATGCTGCTAGGAGAGGATTTTGCCTCACTGATTGAAATTGCAGTCGTTGTATCTACATTAATCATCTGTCACCTGTCATCTCACGCAGGTATATTGCTACAGTTTTATTCGATATTGCTCATCTATAAACTGAACCTAAACCCACTTGTAGGCAAAAGTTTGACAGTGTTTTGTCCTAGTGAATGTAGGGCGTATCTAAAATGTCAATTCTTGTATTTTTCAAAGCCCATTATAACGCGTTCATTGGAATTCCTAGAATTCTATTGTTTTAATTTTAACTTACACATATGGTAATGAATGCTACGTATCCTAATAATTGAATTGAAGGAACTGGACTTCCCACGATCTTCTGACGTTATAAAGTTTCGACTTATCGTTTTCGATTACATCACTGGCTTTTTGATGATGTAACATCTGTTAGTTTTTCCTCATAGTATCTATCATACATCATTCAAATTTTTTTGTAATTAAAGCGATTCGTTTAGAATTTCAAGCGCGATAGAAATGATATTAACGTAGCGACGAGGCAGTACTTTCCAGATCGAACAGCAAAAACTTCTAGGAGTTAAAAATAATTTGAAGCCTATCTCTATCGTGCGCTCTTGTAGAAACGTCTCACGAATTAGTGGCGTACTTTCGCAAGTGCTTGTATATACAAACACAACTGCGGTCAGTCACCCAAACAAAAACGCGAAGCCGTTTCACGATCTAGCTGATCGTTTGCCAGGCGTAAAGTACGTTGTATTGATTTGCAAACCTCACACCATATTGATTAAATTAAGCTATAAGAACAGAGCCGAATTTCCTGGTTTTTATGTGGGCTGACATAGGTACACTCGAGGTAGACAACTTTACTGTTGTATGCTGTGGACGCCATCCAAGGGTCATGTAGTTCATATCTCTCAGGTCAATTTTTAATTCAATTTTAATTACAACTTAGAGCCTCTCTAATCTAGAATAGATCGTATGACAGTCTACAGAAAAAACCATGTGGTAATAATAAATGTTTCATTTGACAAATATTCAGAAGAACCCTCTTTTTAATCGATTTGTAGTACATCAATCGTTTTCGGTATTGATAGTATTATTAACCTATTAATCAAAAGGCCAAGAAACTGCATAGATGCAATACAGCAATTAACTCATACGCCGTCTTTACTGCAGATAGAATAATGCCTCGGTAGAAATTTCGTAAATAATAAACAAATGCACTTATATTACAAAGAACTTTATCAATACTGTAATTTAACTAAACATTGCACAAATAAATATGAGTCGAACACGTAATAGTACATTTATAGCTTAGCAGCGATCCCCGTAAAAGTTTTTTTGTGACAAAAAATTACACTGAGCAGTTTCAGGTAGCTTACATGTATAACAAATACAGATGTAATAAAAAATATATACTTGCTACAAGCATGTCATACTTCTATATTGTAAGATTTTCAGTGATTGGTTAACGTGTCACAGTGCGTTGTTATAAGTTAATATCAAAATAATAAATCTAGAACAAATTGAAAAAAACAAACAATAGTGATCGCAGAGTTGAAAGTCAGTTATTCAAATGATCAAAATCCCCGCATGTAATAAAATGTTCTTTTCTGGCGTGATGATGTCTTTGCTTTGATAACATGGTTTTCAGTTTTTCAACCTCCTGTTTCAGTTTCTGTGCTTCCTTTACCGATCGTACTCGGTCCCTTCGTTCCAATGAAAAATCGTCTCGATAAATTTTTACCTGAAAAAGAGGAAAAATAATAATAAATCACATGCCCCAACTTCTGCTAGTTTGTAAGCGTATAAAGGCCGGAAATGAATCTTGATGAATACCTGTTGCGTCAGCAGGGAGACTTTATTTCGTAAGTTTTCAATATGTCGTGTATCACTTGATGGTGACATGCTGTATGAGTTTTCCAGATCTCCTTCCGATTTTCTCGTAGCTGTTACGTGTTTATTCGTATCAACTTCTTTCAGTGCTCTTTCTGAAGACATTCGTATATCTTCTGCGCTCGCGCTTTTTCTATCCTTAATATTCTCGCTCTTCAGTTGTTCTGCATAAACCGCCCACTGTTTGTTTGCTTCACTATACTGTGAAGTAAAAAACTTGTTTACTCTCGGGAACACTAAGTTTCGTGAAATCAACATTTTTTTTTGAGTAGGACCACATACGTACCTTTGTGCATGTGTATTCAAGTTTCTTTATTTTTTCTTGCAGTTCTTTCATGTTGGCGTTTGAGATTCGCAATTCTTCGGTAATAGCTAGAGATTTTGCACAATTTGGGCAGTACTGAGGCATGCAAGTATAACTGACTTCGGCAGACTCGAAACCATCGCTGCTACACTCAGCCATTTCGTGCTCAGTCTAAAAAATGGTAAGGATAAAAAAGATTTCTAAATTTTATATACCGATTAATATAATTTAGGAATTTAAATAAATACGTTGTAACACAACAAATTAACAACTTCAAATTGGAAACGTTGAACTAACGATAAAATACGAACTATTTACCTCGGTGCTTCGAGTTAGTCGCAGCGGTACGTGAGCGCGTCGTGCTACCGCTAACGTCTGTTGAAGAGCTTTTCGCGATTTTGAAAGTTCGATACTCGTTACATAATCTAGCTCTATTTCAGTTTTATCCTTCTGCAAAAACAAAAGGTACAATTAGAAAAATAATCATTTTTTAAGGAAAAAAGCGGAACACGCTTTAATTCGTATAGCACACTTACTTCATTTTCATTGGGGCTTCTATCTTCTGGAATAATTGCATTACATCGTTCCTCGAAGCCCTCTTCGACTGGAATAGTATAATCCATAATTTAGAAATGTCCAGGCTATATCCACGATATTAATGTACTGTATATCGATTTAGTCAACCGCATAGATGCAAAATAGTTGCTTCACTGTTCATCCACTTGTATATATACTACTATGAGATGGAAATTTTACAAAGACTGACTGACTCACGAGAGAAACCCCCCGCCTTTTTTCATTTACTTTTGTAACATTCTCTTCTATTCTTGCTATGGGATTTACAATGCTTCATCGTGACGCATACGGTTCCCTTTCTCTAAAGTGCGTCAATTACGTCCGTTTCACGCCCATTGTACCAAAGGTCGACGTAGGGACGGACGCATTGTTTTGCGTGTTTTTATATGTGAGATCGTTGAGGGCTACGTCAATAAATATAAGGTACGTTGCCTATATACGGGCGGAGAATACCATATGAAAAGTTTTCACATAGCATAGTATTTATAGCCTATTTACGTACAGTATATATATACAGTTCCATATAGTATACCATACACTATAGACTAGAGATACCAGTATCGCGATCGTTCCGGCGAGAACAACGTTCCTCGATTTTTGCGTAAACTTGACGTCCGCGACGGCAGCTGTCAGGGAGTTTTACTCTTCCGGAATTTCCTTGCAGATAAAAGTTATCTGCATGGAGAAAAATCCAGTCGGAAACTTTACTCAGACGGATTACTTCCCTTGTACAGTATTTGGTCTTTTTTGACATTTCCATTACACTTTAGATATTGAATGTATGCTTTCATTATTACGCTATACCCGATTATCTAACACGGTGGTGATAAATAGTTTCAGTGTGTAATTTCCCTCTTAAATTTCATGGGGTTTCAGTCTCTTTTCCACATGTTACTAACTATGAGGGGAAAACACTAAATCGGGCCATCCAGCGTTGTATTCGACTATTTTCTAACCTTTCCCCTAGTTTCTATTCCAGTCTTCTCGAATTTCCTATCGTTTACGATACTTAGACGTCTTATGACTTAACTCGTGATTTTAATCTGGTCGCTTGGAATGTGTACACCTTAAAGGGAAATCTGTCCATCTGAGTGCACAATAGAGAAATATCCTCGCATACTTTGAAGGGCGAGCCGTTTCCCCCTAACTACGTATCGAAATGTGATATGAGATGTATCGTTATAGGGGTGGGTGAACGTTTAGATTTTTTGCGTGGTTGTATAACCTTTATTCACGCTAGTCCTATATATTCAGATAACAGGGAATATTTGAACTCAATTGCTTCCCTTATACAAGGATTTGAGTCACGTTAAGTTCCTGAAATTCACTCTTCAGGAAATAATGCATGAGGGTGACGCATATCCAGTAAACGCAACCCGAAAACGCACAGGAAGAACTCCTACGCATTGTTAAAACGTGCTATAGGCTGAGTAACATATTGTAATTAGCAGCAACCGACAGATTCACGTGTATTCTTTGCAGTTCCAGTTACATAAATTGGGTAATATTGTGTCACCGTTATGTTTTGTAACTCCAAATAACCGGGAAGTGACATGAAGAATTACAAAGCAGTATATATAGTCGTGTATTCATTGGTGAAGATGAAAGAATATCGATGAAATTGCAGTTTCGTTCAACTCATTGTTCTGTCAGCGTTTCTCGTAACCATGGTAGTAACATGTACCAAAAACGTAGATTAAAATTGCCCCGTTTCTGGGCAATGCCCTCATGTAATAAACTTTCACATACACAGTGTATAAAAGTCAACCTAAATAAACGATGGATGGAAACAAAGTTGACTAATGTCTTAATGGGATTTTCCGCTTCCCCGTCATTACCACATTTTGATGAGTTTCCCGGTCTTCTCGTCGACCTCCCGCTCTTCAGGGTTGTCAGTTTTCATCAAAGTAAAAAATGCGTGTGTATACTGAAAACCAGATTTTAATATTTTATCATGCTATTTGACTACAAAATATCATTCAAGTTCGTCATTCCTCCTATTTGTATGGACATTATTCTGACGTATTCACATTTAGCACTATTCCAAGATTTTTGGCATCCATTTTCGCACCCAGAAGGTTTAACTCTGCGTCTCTGCTTATAAGGGCTTGAATAGATCGAAATAAATTCTGCAATAGGTCGATAGCGCCGGGAATTGCGAAACCGCTTCTGAAACTATACGTAACGCCCATCAGTGAGGAGTACTGGAAAAGTTTTTTATTTTTACCCAAGTAATACGCGACTGAATTTTCGTGTCTGATATGCGTAATATTTTACGTAAATGGAAGCACGGTGGTGGTGTATATTGCAGGTTATTACGGCTCGACTAATTTTCACGTAACGAATTATATAGAAGGTAACTCCCAACATTGGCTTCGGTAACTTTCTGTATCCCAATTTCCAGGGTATCGTGTTAAATTGTGAAATATTGAATAGGACAATATATATTTGCAGTCTAACGGTAATATTTTCCCATTTTGTTAGCAACAAGACAATATCACTAAACACTCGCAACTTTACGCTTTATATTATGACCATTGTGTCGGCCATCCAAACATATATTAATACACAAGATTTTAATAACTCAATATTATATTTTACCACTTTATGAATGTTCAATTTGCAAATCGCTCCACAATTAATAATTTTATGAAATCGAAAGCTATCTGAAATATTTCGTGATGCAATAATTCTAAATTCCAAACATGCCTGCTTTGTTCATTTAGTGGCTGGTGTACAAACGTGACTACTATAGTTTGTTTTCTCATGTGGCATAGGGGCATTTTTGCCCTTCATGTGATTGCTTACGTCATCGATGGTTTTTTCCGGCAATTCTTTCGGTTACGAATTTGTATTAGAAAATATTTTTTGTTTTTTTCACCGAATGTTGATTACGTGATAACGGACCACGAGCGGCCTGAAAAAATCCCCGTTTAATCGGACTGTGAATCAAGCTGTTTTGCTTTGATGGGATGTTAACCTATGGTCATAACTGGCTTTGATTTTCCCGATATTTTGTAGATACCTTGAAGCGTTAGTTTTATACATGGCAGCAGGGATACGGAAATTGATTCTAAACGGTATTGGTCGTCTGCTAGGTTTGACAAACGAATCATTTGACCCACTATGGATGTCGTATATCTATTTCGTTGTACTATTGCTGTTAGTTCATTCATACTCGCATTTAGTTAGTAAAACGCTGAAAAGTTTTCCTGTTCCTTGTTAGCTCAATAACCCTTTAATCTCTCACACCTGCGATAATAAGATGTTTATTCCTTGGTGACGATTTCTCAGGTCATCAGTTGACTCCCTGTGCGTCTTCGATTCAATTTCATAACTGTACTGCTTCAAGCAGTATTTGCTCACCTTTATGGCGTCAATTTCAAGAATACGAATTGTGTAGTTATGTTATTACGTCATGTTGGGAATTATCTGTGACGTAATTGGTTAATGGGACCGAGGTACCGTACATAGGCTCGAGTCATATGAAAGGCTAAATTCTTATTCCCGTTTATTGTCAATCTACATCATTTATTTCTTGGAATATTTTGCAGAAAAAAGTCCATACTGTATTATGTAATTGTATTGGATGTAATAAGATATTTCGAGCCATTCAACACCTTCGACTAACGCATAATGAAAAAAAGCAATCAAAGTTTCGTAACTCGTTTTACCAACTTTCGCTCGACTCGGAAGTTATCCAGTTATCCACGAACGGAATATAATTTTGGAAAGTCCGGGATTCGGAAAAATGAGTCAAGTCAGACGGAAATGAATATCGCAGAAAACGCTGATATCGCTTTCGCTTATTCGAAATTTAAACTGCGGTGAATTCCAGGAGCGTGTAATTTTTCCGATAATGCATTATTAATCACGTACTTACTCCTGCTGTTAAATTCCAATTTCATGTGTGCATGATCGAAAACTAACAATACTGGTGGAAATGGAACTAGGAACTAGGTTCGTGAAACTGAGGTTGGGTCGACGGATAGACGTTATAAAACATGTTTTGTAATATGATGAATTTCGGTGCATTTGAAGCCTATATACACTGGCTATGATGATTTCGTACACATTACATCAGTAACTCAGTTAACTTAATATATGTGATGTTTTGAAAGCTGAGTAAATATACAAGTATAATTATAGCAAATGCGACATTAGCGGAACGCTGCGTCCCCATCCCATTTCCAACCCAGTATATAATTATAACTAACTTTCACCTTCTTGCCGGTTTTGTTGTTGTCTGACTTGGTAAAAGTTCGAAAAACAATCGGCTCCGTTTCGAATTACTAGGCATCATAAAGAATTTTTAACCGGGTTTAAATGGTCGTTCGTGCATTGACTTTGCGATCAGACATGCTGCCGTTACGCTATAAACATCCATAAATGGCGCATTACGCACTGCGTTACGTCTAAATGATAATATCGTGTTTGGAGTCAAGGATCTAGAATGCATATTTAACGATTTGAGCTAAAAATCAGCAATTAGAACAAGTCATATCACGATAAGCAGTTGCTGATTGCACTTTGGTAATATGAATTTCACTTGGATTGATAGTGACAGCAACCTATCAAATATCGGTTTTAGACCCCCTTTCTTCGGAGTGACGTAAGATGAGCCAAGATAGCTCACGGATTTTGGTGAGTTGCTTCAAGCAAGCATGTTCTTTAATTGGAGTAGTAACGCGCGACATGTGTGTGTTATTTGCATAGTATAGTGCAGAAAGCACACAAATATATCACGTATTGTGGAATCCTTTTCTCTTTGCTTACCAAAAAAGTAATAGATCTGACGTACCAACTTAGGGGCGGTACATATTTAAAGAGTGACGTTATTTGATAACCAAGGCACTAATCTGCGTAACGATGATATTATAACACAGTGTAGAGCAGGGGTCTCCAACTCAAAATATGTCATGGGCCACTTTTTGAACTTTATTGACGACGCGGGCCACAAACCAACAAATTAGGTACTAGAATTAGGTAATAGAATAAAATATGAACGTGGTAAAGTGGAATAACAGGGGGAAATTTTTGTTTTACTTTTTACAGTTTGTCGGAGCGGACTCTTGATGTTAAATAACACGATAAAACTTACTCATAGTTGACATCGTACTATTTTAGTTTTTTGTGGAAAATTCTCAACCATGACGCGGGCCGAAAAAAATAGCCTCGTGGGCCGCATGCGGCCCGCGGGCCGCGTGTTGGAGACTCCTGGGGTAGACGTTAAGAATATTGTTTATTTTTAGTTAGGTGTTCCAAGGCCTCAATATACTCCTGGGGTTGTTGAGTTAAATCACTATGCTACATTGATAACTAAAAACGTTTAATGTCAAGTATACTTAAGCCATATCTATGTGTTATTATGTTCCCAGTGTCTCACAACAGATCCAAGCACCCATCTTATAAACAGAAAAAGTCTTTTCCTATTACTATAGTATAACTTACCAAACAATGGGAGTGATTTTCGGACGTACTTGGTCCATTAAAATAAGGATTTCTGTTTTCTCTCGAAGGTAATAAGTTCCGATATTATCACCAGTAAGTATATAATATTACAAAATGAATATCAAAAAGGGGTTATTGATTGAGGAAACCTGGGAAGGAAGGAATGTGACATGGAACTCTCGAAAACCACTGAACTACAGTGAGAGCCTTGCTGTTGAGACCGAAATAAAATTGCGTACCTCACACATAGTTATGCAAGGTTTGGCATTTCTGGTAATACCTTCAACCAACAAGTTTTACCAAGGACGAAATCATGATCTATTTACAAGTTGCATTGTATTTTCANCTATGACACAGTAAAACGCGATTAATCTTGTTTTGCTAATTCAGATTGTTAGTACTACTGATTGAATGATGAATTAAAAACATGGATCACATACTCATCTGGTTAACATTAAATTGAAAGACACTGTATTCTCCATTAAATGTCGTTTTTTTTTACCGTTGGAATTTCATCTGATAGATTTCTTGATTTGAGTAATTTGATCTGATGATTTGAAACGAATAATGCAAAAGTAAATTTTAAAGATCAATGTAAACCGATAGAAAATACTTCTTAGTATTATTGTTTGTCTTGTTTATTTTACAGGGTAATATGCAGGATGTAGTATTTGCAGAATGGTAAGCTAACTGATTATTGAGATCTCTTTGATATCGAATGTAAATCTCTTTAAACTTCCATTAGGACAGAATCATGGGTGCTAAGTAAACATTGTTCAATTGGGTCTCGATATTGGTTTTTAGATTTGCGAAAACAAATTTTCAATATGTAATGATTCAGTTCAACACAAAAGTTGTTCTAGAACTGCGGGATCTTTATCGTGTTCTTTTGTCGTAAACTGTCTGGACAAATTCGGAAAGTGATTACAACTTTATCATTCTAGATAAGCGAGAAGGAAATATTCACTGAAAACAATTGAATTAATCTAGGTTTCTTCAGCAACAGATACAATTGAAAGTAGATGATTATTGTTAAAATTTTCATATCTCATGTAATTTCTTACTTCCTGATAAGAACATCCGTGTCTGTAATTAATTTTCGTGAGAGTTCATATTCCTTATTGAATTTACCCACTTGCAATCGACCGTAAAAAATTGAAGCTGTTAACAAATGCACACTTTGGATCTAGTTAAAATTGACTGAAATAATTCAAATTAAATAAATTGAATTTTTTGTTTCAACAGGAAATTTTTATCCTCCTATTTACGCATGCTACGCGGTTTACTTCTGTGTAAAATTCCTAGTACAACACACGGTATAGTATTACCAATTATTTATTTTCTAGTTTATTTAAATATTTTATATTATTATATATATATTTAAATAGATAAAGTGCAGTTGGATTCCATTAGTTTTTCTTAACGTTATTAACACGCATTAAGAAGTCACAATCTCTAAAGTAAACAAAAATCGGGAAAGGTAGTAGAGATACAAGTTATCATTTTTCACTAACGATTAAAGAAAATCCGCTGTTTACACATTGTAATGTAGATGAGACGTTGTCGTTACGCATACACTGTAATACAAACATACTTGGGGTATGCATTTCACACCTTTGCTAATTTGTTTATCCACTTCATCACTTCATAACTATTAATGTTTCAAAGGCCATTTGTTCTATGAAGAATGCCAGGCCATTTCTTCTATGAAGAATGCCGATTTTATTTACATTCGACTTTGCATGTTGAATTGATTCTCAAAGAGAATTTGACACTCTAGGCAAATTTTAAAAATTGCTAATGCACTACATTCTATGTTCATGAAATTTCCAATTCCTGCACTTGCCGCAGTAAAGCAATCAAAATTGAAACTATAAAATCATGGTCTAACTTTCACTATTCGTAATCTAAAATATATAATGAGTTTCCTCCACGTGACTGTAATAATCTTATCTAGCCGTCCACAGTCATACGAAATTATCTTCGTTTTTAGAGTGAATCTACGATCCTACAGACGATAAGTTTTACAATGACATCATGCAGACATAGACTATTGTGCTCCAATATAATCTTTAGCGTTTAGACTTTGAGGAAATATATTAATTTTCGAATATGTAATAAAACCTTATCCAGACATGATAATTGACATCACCGATCCAACAGATTTTCGATTGCTCGTGAACATATGCTGGACTTTATTGGTTAAATATGAAAAGTATTCATATTTAGATTAGTCTTGTACCGCCTTGCAAAATTTCTCTCCATAGCCCTCAATATTACGATTAATTTAAATATTCTTTGCATAATGTATAAACTTTCTTATGTTCCGCTAGGTAAACATATTAATAATCAATTTAGAGGCTAATGATGAAAACATATTGTAACTATTCAACTGTATTTATTTTTATTGTTTGCATTAACAGCGTGCGCCTGCTGACCAAAGTAAGCCTGCAAGTTTACCCTGTCACGTGTCAGCTCCGATAAAGTGAGTTCACTAATTGACTCGAAGTTGGGAGAGAGTAGGGGAAGATAAGATGTAGGGGAAGGAAGAGAAGATTATGCAGCGCGCAACAGAAAGTGAGGGCACAGACAGGTGCGACCGTTAATTATGGCTTTCATGTCTAATAGTGATAAGAAGTCATAAAACTATAGTAGCAAATTAATACTGTTGCAATTAATGATATTATTCTTTGTTTGCCCTCGGTAAACAATTGAATGAGGAAAAGGAAAAAAGGAAAAGAGAAGAGGGAATATAAATACCACGGTGAGAATTTCTAATGCATCAGATTTGTTCAATCAGTTCTCCTACACTTCTCTCTATATAAAGTAAAAAAATATAGTCTATTTTTAATTACAAAGAGAAACAGCTTCAGTTCGTTCGCAAGTAGAATTAGCATTAAAATTAGTAATATATCAAATATTAAATTTATTTTTATTTTGTTACAGAAATTCATCTATTCTACCTATCTGCTAAAACTTATCTCTAAAATGAATTGCAAATTCGTTGTGATGACTGTGATATTCGTCGTTTTCAACTTCACCTCGTCGGAAAGTCGCCTTTCTGGACTGAGAGCACTTTCAAGTTCCCAAAATAAAGATTTACCTCCGAGAATGGTCGAGTTTCATCAGCAAATATTGAAGCGTTTGGAAATTCATACATCCACCGAAAGCAGCACCAATCTTGCAAGCAGTTATATGATGGAATTATACCAGAAAAAGAGCGATATTTCTGCGGCCCAGTCGCCGATCTTCGCTCGCTCGTTCAGTCAGCGCCGGGATTCGCGAAAACAAAATGGCAGAGAAAGGACGGCGTTGAAAAGATCGGATATCATTCGAAGTTTTTCTGCCACTGGTAAATACATATTTTCATTTCTAAATCCACGAGAATTACTGAGTTAAAAATGAATTCTCTTTATTTCCCTCCAGTAAAATTGTGAGTAAAAATTATGTCAAAAAACTTCCCAAACAGAGTTGCATAACTATTTATATCCACTCGAATACGTTTCCGATTCCATAATCGCCTAGAAATTCTTGTATTAAAGTGTTTAATTGTAAAAGGATAGCAGTTGGAAAGTAAAGAGGTCGTAGACCGAAATGTGTATTTAAAAAACAAGCCTATCTTACAACACTCCTATCCGCGGTATTAAAATCGCCGTGTTAGTTTGTGTTGGGATAAAAATCGCGTAATCCTTCAATTATCCCTCGGCGTTTTCAACCCTAGCTTACCCCGGCGCAAAGCATTAAATCAATACGAGCAAAGTGCGACAAGTGATATGAATGTAAACGATAGTTCATTTAATCTCCGGTTATCTCATTACATAGTTTGTTCAAATATTTCTCATGTATTAGCGATTCTTAATGAATCGTGACATTACGAAATGGCATCGTAGAAATTCTTGATTTGCAAAGAATTCATCAATCCAAAACATTCGGTAACCTTCTTGTATACCAGACAATTTTGTGTACAGCAGTAGCTATTGACCGCGACGTCTCTATTGTTTTCGAGTCGCTTCACACCAACTACCTTTCCATTGTTTTGAGATATTATTAAAACAACACTTGACATCAACCTGTTTCCTGCAATAAAACGCAATTACCAATTATAAATCATCGTTTACAACGTTACCCATAAAATGCATTCCTTTATACTAACCTGTTAATTTTGATTCAGAATTCAAAGTCATTGGAGAAACCCTTGTCGTTTCCTATGATATGTCGGCAGTCAAGTCTGGAGAAAGAATTCGATTTTCTGAAATGCGCATGAAAACGTCTGAATCATTGAAAGATGTCAACACGATTGTAATTCGACAACAGATCAAGACATCGCAGAAGGTTTCCGGTTTCAGAAACCTCGGATCTGTTCAGATCAATCCTGAAAGAATTTCAAGTCCTAAAAAGTAAGTTCTCTAAACCTAATCGTAAAGTCTTAATCCATGGTTTACACAAGGGTTTATAGGTTTACTTGATTGGCCACAGTAAACTAACATAGTAATTTTTCTTTCCTAGAATCACTCTGGATACAACCAACATCATTCGTCGTTGGTACAGAGCAAATGCACAGAATTCGGCCTCATTTTCTGACGACATAGACAGCAATGAACGCGCTGAAGAGGAACTAGATTCAATGGCTGACGAAGATTTTACACTAGTCATCTTCTCCAATAATGAAGATTACAATCTTATGGACACCACAAACGAACGATTGAATCGTTTCAGACGCGAGTCCGGACACCGTCATCATCACGAGAGACAGAGACGTCGTCGCCAAAAGAACAAAAGACGCAACAAGAATGAGGACAACAAAAATGAAATCGAAGAAGTATTGAAAGCATCCGAGCAACCTATTCCAGAAAATGTGTACCCTCAGTCGAAAACTCCTGTCCATTGTCGCAAGGTTGCATTTGAAGTCGATTTTGATAAAATCGGATGGGGTGAATGGATCATCTACCCGCGTCGCTATAACGCTTTTCGTTGCGAAGGAACCTGCAACATCGCGATGATGCAGCAGAAGACATCCACTAATCATGCATACGTACAAAGCATGTTTTCAACGTCTCGACCGGATTTGGATATTCCTTTGCCATGCTGTGTCCCAACCCAACTCAAGTCGCTCAGTCTGTTATATTTTGAAAACGGCGAAGTGGTTCAACGCGACCACGAGGAGATGGTGGTAGAAGAATGCGGATGCAGATAAGTTTCCTTTTCTAGTATTCTTGCATTTTTCTTCTATCTCCTGCGTTGTTTTTAAGTTGAATTCCTTCCCCCTAAGTTTCGCTAAAATTCTTCCACTTCGTCCGGTCCGCATGATGCTCCAAATATCTATTTCGTTCTTAGTTTTATATTTTTATTATAACTTTGTAAGCCTTTTCGTTTCTTTTTTTACTTTCATAGCTTTTGTTCGCAAGCAAATTCAATATTGTGTTTTTTTATCTAATTTATTTTTTCCTTGTCCTTTTCGTTTGTGCATTTTACTTTTCACCCCTTGAGCTTTGTAATACACTATTAACTGATTTATAAGAAGGTACAGTCGTGTCTCTGATTCCATTCTAGCTACATACAATACAAGGAACATTATATGGCAATGATCGATGGATGATAGTGGGAGATGTGCTGTGGTCTTCGTAACTCACTCAGGCCGACGCAGAATGTTAGACTTGAAACATAAGCCTTTTTGTAAACATATAACGTGATGTCAGAATGGCCTTCGGCATATTAAAAGATGTAACTACTTCTACGAGAATTTAATTCTAATACCTTATTTATAATTGCAATTAATCTGGCCATGCCGAGGAGAAAACTAACAGTTGAGATAGTAATGAAATAGTTCTAATAGCGTTATATAAAGATGTTTTTCGAGTTGGTAATATCACAAAATCTATTAAGCTTCCTTCATATAGCGGTTGTGTGATTATAAGTTTGGCAGAATATGGATAGATGTGTTTGTTTGGTTACTGGTGCATCGGCCGGAGTAGGACGAGGAATTGCCCTTGAACTAGCTGCTAACGGAGCAACTGTTTATGTGACTGGTCGACGGCTAGAGACACTGAAGCAAGTTGCAGCTGAAGTAAAGAAACCTCCATTTCTGTAGTTTGTATTTGAATTTAATCTCTCAGGACTCAATGCACTTAATCTATTTATCTTTTGCGCTCAGGGGATGAAAGGTCAAACAACGGGGACTATTGTACCCGTCCAATGCGACCATTCCAGTGACGAGGCTGTAGAAGAGCTTTTCAGGAAGATCGAAAGGGAGTGCAATGGAGTTTTGAGTTTGGTGGTGAATAACGCTTATTCAGCAGGGAAGGTTTTTGAAATTGAGTTACTAATAATTTATGAATAATAATGAGTATTTGTCAGATATTGTAGTCAATTTATATCGATTTTACTTTGTAGTTTCTCACTGATAACTCGGGCAAATCATTTTGGGATTTGCCTCTGGAGACTTGGGATACTATAAACGGAGTGGGCCTGAGGTAAGAAACCTGTTATTTCGTATTGTATTTCTGATATGATTTAACAACAAGTACATCAATATGATGCCAAAATATTATTTTTCACAGGAATAATTACAGGTGTGCAGTTTTAGCTGCAAGAATAATGGTAAAAAATAGGAGCGGGCTCATAATCAACATATCATCGATTGGTGGCCTTGCTTACATGCTCACTCCGGCCTATGGAGTTGGTAAAACCGGGGTACGATATTGCTCTATGTGTATGAAATATAATATGAGTATTTCAATAACATGTTTTACAGAACAACAGGATGGCGTTAGATTGTGCTATGGAGCTCAAGAAATATAATATAGCTTATATTTCCTTGCTACCAGGGCCAGTTAAAACTGAACACTTTACTGAGGTTATGAACTCGAAAGATTCATCTATGAGTCGGTCAAAAGAAGTGCGGTATATTCACAGCATGTCCACAAATATCATTTCATATAAAATGATTATTAATTAGGTTACATTGTTTTCAGGCTAAGTGGTTTTTCGATAATGGAGAATCGCCTGCCTATGTTGGCACAGCAGTCGTGAACTTACTGAAAGGTAATAACTGTAATATCGTAATAATTATAGCCTTTTCGAATAAACTCTTGTTATTTTTTTAGATCAACATATTATTTCAATGACTGGCCAAGTCTTGTTCACAGCAGATATTGCAAAAAAATACAAATTTACAGATTCAGGTAATGACCAAAGAAAAATCGATTGAATATAGGACCTCTTACACGCAGATAAATAATCAGCCATTCTTTTTCATGGGATAAGGTCGGATTCCAGCAGATTTCCGGTCTGTGAAAGATATGCTTGCCGCGTCAGGCTTCAATCTCTTCTCAAAAATAGTGCCGTCGTGGCTAAAATTGCCAATATGTATTCTTTGCTACGTTGTCAATATGTCAGCTGAACCAAAACTAAACAGTTCTTATAAAAAAATCCTATAACATTATGTTCTTGTAAACATTTTCTATACTATTCCATGGAAACTGTAAATCATTTATGACGGAAGACTAAGCTCTTTAATCAGAAATCCCACTATGAAATAGCAGAGTTCTATTTTAATTGAAAGGAAAAGATTTGGAGGCCAATATTGGGGCCCATGGTTCATGCAACGGTAAATCTAATACTGTGGATAAGGGGCCCTCGATAAAAGTATTCGGAATTTCATTTACTTCAATACAGTGGGGTCAGGTCACATTTCATAGGTCATTGGTAAAAATATCTGATTGACAGCTGTTACCTTTAACTTTTGTACTAGAGGGTGGACTAGTAGTGACATTTCGATGACACCGATTGATATTAAACCTATTGTTTAACGGGTGTGATATTTGTACGGGAGCCGTTATCCCTTTTTCAAGTCACTAACCGGTGACTAGTTACTTAACCTTAACTTAAAAAGAGGATAACGGCTCCCGTTAGTTTGCTGTGTATATGAGACTTACATGTATGGATTCGCTATGAAATTCTGCATTCATTGAAGTGTCGTATATAGTGGGACAGCAATTGATCTGCGAATTATTAAGGATTGTTCACCGCAGGGTCACTCGTTACGGCCAACCCGAAATAGGTATTCGAGTTTCGAAATGGATTTTTTCGGGGTTAACCTAAATCAATGGACCCAATTTTTTCAGGGAGTGTTAGTTTATGTATTACGTCTCATATGTGCTAATTTTAGCGTGATTAAATCATCAGGAGTTCATTTATAATTGTTGATTGTACTTTGCCATCTAGCGGTTCGGAGTTTTCACTTCACTTAACGGTTAATAATTATCCAACAGCGACATCTAGCGGCTTATTTTGTTTCCTTCACCTAACGCTTATAAATGAACTTCTAATGATCCAATCACGCTGAAATTAGCACATGTGAGACGAGATACATAAACCAACATTCCCTGGAAAAATTGGGTCGATTGATTCAGGTTGAACCCGAAAACATCTATTTCTAAACTCGTATACCTATTTCGGGTCGGCCGTAGCGAGTGACCCAGCGTTGAACAACCCTTAATAACTCGAGGATCAATTGCCGTCCAACTATATACAACACGTCAATGAATGAAGAATTTCATAACGAATCCATACATATAAGTCTCATATACCCAGAAAACTAACGGGAGCCGTTATCCCCTTATCAAGTCACCAACGACCTATTTTGCTGCAACTTTAACTTAAAAGAGGATACCGGCTCTCGTTAGTTAGCTGTGCATATGCGACTTACATGTCTGGATTCGCTATGAAATTCTTCATTCATTGACGTGTCGTATATAGTGGGACGGCAATTGGTTTGCCAGTTATTAAGGGTTGTTCAACGCAGGGTCACTCGTTACGGCCGACCCGAAATAGGTATTCTAGTTTCGAAATAGATTTTTTCGGGGTTAACCTAAATCAATCGACCCAATTTTTCGAGGGAATGTTAGTTTATGTATTACGTCTCATATGTGCTAATTTTAGCGTTATTGAGTCATCAGGAGTTCATAAATAATTGTTGATTGTACTTTGCCATCTAGCGGTTGGAAGTTTTCACTTCGCTTAACGGTTAATAATGATCCAACAGCGACATCTAGCGGTTGATTTTTTTACTTCACCTAACGCTTATAAATGACCCCCCAATGATCCAATCACGCTGAAATTAGCACATGTGAGACGTATTACATAGACCAACAGTCTCTAAACATCCAGGTTAACCCCGAAAAAATCGATTTCAAAACTCGTATACCTATTTCGGGTCGACCGTAACGAGTGACCCTGCGTTGAACAACCCTTAATAACAACCAATTGCCGTCCCACTATATACAACACGTCAATGAATGAAGAATTTCATTGCGAATTCATATATATAAGTCCCATATGCACAGCAAACTATCGACAGACCCTTATCAAGTCACCAACCATCTAGTTTACTGCAACTTTAACTTAAAAGAGAATACCGGCTCTCGTTAGTTTGCTGTGTATATGAGACTTATAAGTATGAATTAGCTATGAAATTCTTCAGTCATTGACGTGTCGTATATAGTGGGACGGCAATTGGTTCGCGAGTTATTAAGAGTTGTTCAACGCGGTGTGACTCGTTACGGCCGACTCGGAATAGGTATACGAGTTTCGAAATTGATTTTTTCTGGGTTAACCTAAATCAATCGACTAATTTTTTTCAGGGAATGTTGGTTCATGTATTACGTCTCACATGTGCTAATTTCAGCGTGATTGGATCATTAGAAGTTCATTTATAAGCATCAGGTGAAGTAAATAAAATAAACCGCTAGATGCCGCTGTTGGATCATTATTAACCGTTGAGTGAAGTGAAAATTTCCAACCGCTAGATGGCAAAGTACAATCAACAATTATAAATGAACTCCTTATACTCCAATCACGCTGAAATTAGCATATATGAGAATAAACTAACATTTCTTGAAAAAATTGAGTCAATTGAATCAGTTTAACCTCGAAAAAATCTATTTCGAAACTCGAATACCTGTTAGGTGGAGTAGAAATTTCAAACCGCTAGATGGCAAAATACAATCAACGCTTGTGGCGGCTAGAAACTCCAACGGCTCACGTACCCAGGTGTTGGATTGCTATACAGAGCAGTGTTATTTGACTCAAATTTGAACAATTAGGGTTTATTGCAATTCTTTCCCGAACAAATATGTCAGAAAAACGGAAACTAGATGAAAATGAGGCTTTAGAAGAGGAACCCGTAATGTTTCTCCGTGATATTATCGAAGAAGATGCAGAATTAGAGATGACTGCCAACGCAGTTCTTGGTGGTAGTGACGATAAAGCATGTACTTACCCGCAAGGGTACGTGTTGCGACAGGCCTTATATGCTTGTGCAACTTGTACGCCGTCGCCAAATACAGCAGGAGTGTGCCTGGCCTGCTCGTTGGAATGCCACGACGGCCATGAACTTTATGAACTGTATACAAAAAGGAATTTCAAATGCGATTGTGGAAATGACAAATTTCCCGATCTCATATGCAAATTATTTCCAGATAAAACCAAAAGCAACGAGAAAAACTCTTACAATCACAATTTTGAAGGACTTTATTGCACTTGCAAGAGACCTTATCCAGATCTGGATAATGACGTTGAAGATGAAATGATTCAGTGTGTTTGTTGCGAAGATTGGTATCATGGCCGTCATTTAGGAGGAAAGATAGGATCAAATTTTTCAGAAATGATTTGTGACGAGTGCATGAAGAGCAAAACATCATTTTTATGGCCTTACTACTTCGAATACTCCGAAAATAAGTCTGAAACCTCCGATGTCGATGTAGTTATCATTGAACCAAAAGAGGAACACGGGACTTCATCATCAAAATCTGATAAGAATCTTCATAATCCTCCAGAAAATAAGGATAGCATAGCTTGCATCCTCAAGAAATTGCAAGGTGAATACAAAGAAACAGAGCATCCCAAAAGTGCTTCGTTCTGGCCCGAAGACTGGAGAACAAAGTTATGCCGATGCGATCATTGTCAACAGAAGTACAAGGATGTTCAGTTGGAATTTTTGTTGGATGCGGAAGACACTATCTCCGCTTACGAAAGCAAAGCGGGAAATAAATATACGAAGTCGACCATAGACAGTGGAATGCAAGCTCTCGGCACCATGAATCACGTCCAGCAGATCGAGGTCATAAGAGGCTATAATGATATGAAAACAAAGCTATCTCAGTTCTTGAAAACCTTTGCAGATGAAAACAAAGTTGTAACCGAAAGTGATATCAAAACTTTCTTCCAACAGATGTCGCAGCAGAAACGACAAAAAGTTGTTGTTCCTCATCTCTGTAAATAAGGAAATGAAAGGATTCCAGCACCCTTGAACTCCTAGTACAACAAATTTCATATTGCCATCAACTTTTACTCACTGCCTTCTTGTGATTATGCTCCTGTGATGAAGACTTTAAATCAGATTTTATCATGAAATTATAACAAGAAGCCCGCAAAAATGAAATCTTTTGAGCAAAATGCTATATAAATATTTGAAATGAGGTCTAGCAATTTACCGGTTTAGTCCAAGGACATGTGAAGGAGAAAAAACAAAGTTTCAATATTTTAAAACCATTGCACAGGATAGTGTGAAATCTATTTATTCTAATCTATGTATTTAAGTACGCCGAGCTCATGAGTATGAATGAATGAATAGGAAGAGAAAATATGAACTACTAGTGCTCAGGATCGAAAAAATATGACCTATTAAAAGTTAGCAGAAATGTAGCAAGATCATGAATATAGTTCTTGATAAATTACTCATTCAAAAAGCAAGCCAGCAAAGACTTATTGATATTGTACATGTCACTGTCAAAGCTGACAGGTCGATTCTTACTGCTATTTCATATCAGTGCAGTATCTAATATGATTTGAATGAATGTTTCTCGATCTATTTTAGTTACTTGGTCGTTTGGTCGACATTTATTTGTCATTCGATCCTATTCTGTGTGGTACAACTTGAATGCTATAGTATTGTAGGAAGGCAAAGCAAATATAGTTGTGGTGAAAATGTTTTTCGTTCCCAATAGTAACTACCTATGGGATTAAAATAAGAAAAATAAAACAAGGTTTGTCTGTGAGAAGATGATGTCGTCGTTATTATTTCAATTTTTTGAGCGATACTTTCTCCTGTACTGGTAGATTCATTTACTGCGTACCGCAACCTCGATGAACAATAGACGGGATAAGTACTTTCTCGTAAAAGAATAACACACCACTCCCACGCAAAACATTGTTCATAACAAAGACGAAAATTTTTTATTTGGCCAACCGATTCCCTTTTTTAAGACTGCTCTCTCCGTAACTAGGGGTTAACTAGCCGCCATAGTAACATATCGTACTTTGAACGGAATTCCAGATGGTTTTATAAAACGTCTTGTGATTATTCTCCAGCTTTCAGTACTTGCGAGTCTGAGGTCCAGTTCGGTTGCACGTTTGAAATATACCGTATTTTGAAATTTCAGATAACAGATACAATGGATCCGAAGGAAATTGACAGCGAACATGGATTTGACTTGGACGAACGCGATCCCATGCATAAAAACGATCATGTTCGAGTAAGTTTATTTCGAACTAATAAATTAAAATTGCTTTGTGATATTTATGTTAGTCTATTTTCCTCATTAGGCTCTTTACGAGGAAGCTTTTGCTGAGCCGGAAGGAACTCACAGCATAGACGGAGTATGGAACTGTAGTTATAAGACATACAAGGGAGCGAAGAGCTGTTGCTATATAGTCCTTTCTGTTCTGTGTGGAGGACCGTGCGCTCTGCTCTGGGGTTTGATGTTTGCTTGTCAGAGTTTCTACCACATTTGGTATGTATTACTTAAATATTGCATTTTTTATTTAGTACAGAATAGCTTTTAAAATCGTACCATACGAATAGGATTTTAGGACCCTGCATAAAATCCTACATGATGGATCTGAATTGCTACGCTTACTTCTGGAGAAGCGGGGTAGAATGCTTTTGCAATCCGTGCTATGATGCTATGGGAAGAATCTTCGGAAATGTCAAATTCCATCATCGATACGAAGTGGTTTGAACATTCCGTAAAGTAGTAGTAACCGCTAAACCCTCATACAAGTATTTTCGATAAACTGCACACAGGATCCATTAGATATATGCAATTGCGGTAGCTTTGTACGTAGAAAGCATAATCAAATGTTTTATTTACCTGACCAAGAATTTATATATTTTCAATAAAATTGAGTTGTATCGTATGGTGAACTATTAATTCTCTATTCATCCAGCTTCCAGGTTTTACTCAATCTATCCAGTTAAATGCTGTAGAGTGTAGAAGATGGAATCGCCTATTTATCAAGAAACAGGATTTTACTTCGTACAGCTTTATTTTTCCCGTCCACCGGTTTCAATTCTTAATATTTAATCCAGTCTCCATTCTATCTACGTTACAAATATTCTACACTATACTCTACGATTACAAATTCCCAAAACCTTCTCCTTATAATTGGGTAGAGCCCTCAGTTCGGAACTGCACCTTCGCAATGAAAATCAAGTCGTTGTTGTTTACATATTCATCTTCGTCAAAGTTACTTCGCTTTTGTTCCGGAAAGATTTGATTATTTACTTCCGATTGGACGTATAATTTGAAAACGTACCTATGATACCCTGAACCAGCAGGCGGAGTTGGTGGGTTGTATTCTAAAATGCGCAGTAGGAGATATTTTTAAATAAACAAAATATTTAGGAAATAGCAAACTAAGTAAATCATACCAACAGCATCATGCCAAGTTGACGGATTAGTTCCCATCTGGATCTGTTTGCCTTCGATGTCAGTCACTATCCAATGCAACCACTTAGCGTAAATTGGTTTTATTGCAGAGGGTGCATCCAAGTCCACCATGATAATAGTATACAGAGAAGAAGGCTAAGCAAAAACGCGTATACTTTAGCTGACTAAGTGGTCAAAGCATGGAAAAATGCTATCAGGTTATAAAAATCCAATACCTTGGCGGAAGTATATTTGACAAGCGTTGGTTGAGAACCTGATACTGAAGGCAATTCAAATATTTCTCCTTGTTTACATACGCTTACTTCATTATATCTTACAACAAATTTTTCATCTATGCATTCATCGTTGATACCACGAATTTCATTAGACTTAGTGGAGATGTTGGCCTTTATCATACCACAAATTAGAGCGGCATATAACAAGATATGTCCCATGTTATACAATGGCAGCACAGTTAGTGCGTGTAAGGCTGCAGCAGTACACAGGCAATTCAATAGTGGTTCAGTGAAACCGGATAGGCTCGCTTAATGACATTTTTTTTTTTCAATAGCTCCACTTGACTTTTAATATTTCGTAACACTTAAAAAGTGGAAACCCACTTATACCTTTGATGACTCCTACTTCAGTGCAATGTCTAATTTTTTATTTATTTGATACTGCTGACATTGAGGATGACCCCCCCCCTCTATCAAACTACTGTATTGACGAACTACAAAAATTGCCGATGCAAATATCATGCATTAATAAAGTCTCTAGGTGACAATAGAGAGCAGAATATTTTCGGGGATGCCCCTATTTTGGGATTATAAGAACAGTAATCTTATCAGGAATTACTGCTATTAAATACAAGCATAAAGCAATATGATCACTTGAAATATTTCTATTGATGATACGGTTGTGCTTGACTTCCTTATGCTGCAGGATTTGTGTTCGGACGCCTTTTTCAAGCGTTCAACGAACACGGCCTTGGAACTTTACGAGGATGTAACTAGCCACAATCAACAGACACAACCTGAAAAGTTTTTGGTAAAATCACTCACCTATTCACAGTTAGGAACGTTTTGTGAAAAAATCGTATCTGTGATAAAAGATGTTTCGAAGGCAAATAATATTATCGGATTGTATATGGAGCCGTGCCTTGAATTCGCTGCGTGTGTTCTAAGTGTGTTGAAAGCGCAATGCGCCTTCATGCCAGTGAATATCGAGTGGGGTCCAGACAAAACTGTTCATATGATTGCCGTGTGTGGTATAGAATACGTAATTGCCAACTCAAGATATGCAGATATCTTCGAAAAAAGATTAGGGAAATGTTGCATAAACCTCCGTAGTGATTTGATGGAATTGGGAACTGAATTTGGCATGACTGGTCTGAAGATGTATCGGATAGAAGGAGGAGGAGAGGAAAAAGTTAAATCTCCATTCATTACAGACCTAGCTTACTGCATGTGCACTTCTGGGACCACCGGTGATCCCAAGATAGTCCGTGTTCCTCACCATTGTATTATTCCCAACATTCTGCATTTGAGACAGTTATTTTGTGTTAACTCATTTAGCAAAGTTGCCATGATGTCACCAACTACATTCGATCCTTTTGTTGTGGAAATGTTCCTTGCTCTGAGTTCTGGAGCAACCTTGATCATGCTGTCTAAAGAGATTAGAATAAATCCTAGAAAATTGTCTCTTGTTCTGTTTGATATGGCAAAAGTCACTATCATGCAATCAACACCTTCTTTAATGAGAAGATTCTCTGTGAGCGAGTTAAAAGATCAAATTTTCACTGATGCAAGCTCATTAAAAATTTTTGCATTCGGTGGTGAAGCATGCCCATCTTGCAAAACGATAAAGAGTTGGATAAACCCAAAGGTAATGGAACTTGCTGATCATTGTTCTTCTCGAAAAGAGGAATTTATTTTCCCACAGAGATTTTTTAACCTATACGGAATAACCGAAGTCTCTTCCTGGGCTTCCTGCTATGAGATATCAGCTCAGGAAATCATTGAGGGTTCTGACAAACCTGTTCCATTAGGTTTTCCTCTGTTGAATACAATTCTTGAAGTTCGAAGCCAAGACACCAACTCTGTTATACTAACTATATCTACAAAGGAAAAAGATAAGTCGAGCAGTAAACATAGTACTGTTAGTGATTGTCAAGAAGAGAAAATATGGTCCGATAGTACGGGTAATTTTAATGTAATAATTTCTCATAATAGGAATGTTGAAGCATTTCCACTAAAGGGTTTTCTGTATATTGGTGGCTTGGAAAGAGCTTGCTACTTATCCAGTGACGAATGCATTAGATCATCACAAGAAAAAAATAATCCAAAGCTAGCCAATCTCGCAATGAGAAATTCTGGTGATATTGTCAATGTTATTATCACGTTAACAGATGCGATGGAAATTTCATTTCTGCAACGACAAGATTCCCTCATTAAACGGAACGGCAAACTGGTAAATTTGGCAAAATTAACTAAAATTATAGAAATGTTTTCAGATGTTAAAAGTTGCCATGTTATTGCTGTTCCATCTGAAGATAATTCCGATTTCAAACTGGTTGGTTTTCTTGTGCGAAATGAAAGCGAAGGAGACTGTTATATGACAACGTCCAGCCTCCAAACGATTATTCTTACCTCTTACAATTCAAAGTTATGGTCTTTCAAATGTTTCATGTTTTTATCTGGGAAGGTGGAAACGCATTGTTTGCCAGATAATATAATTGAAATTAACATGATGCCAATAACACACCATGGTAAAGTTGATGCAAATTGTCTTATACATTTATTCAATAACAGACTGGGTATGACAAGTGATATTACAAAGCAAATGCTGCTCAATTCACTTCAATTCATTCTTCCTTCTTTATTGAAAAATCAGTTGGAACAAAGTATGAATTCAAACAGAAGGTTTGATGATCTATTGAAGTATAATTTTCTTCATCTGGGAGGTGATTCTCTTCATGCTGTGATGCTCATAAGTTGGCTTGAGCATTTTCTTGATATTTCTATTACAAGTGTTTTCCCTGACGCTATTCAGTCACTTCTGGACAAGTCCCTGCATTCTTTTATGGATGTACTATATGATAAACTCAGTTCTAAATTTGAATGCAACATTACATTACAACATTACAAGATTACAGGATTCAAGAGGCATCATCAATGTGAATCTGTAACAAAGAGTAAATCCTTCAAAGATGACTATGCAGTATTTTGTAGCATAAGAAGAGGTGGTTTAATATGTTGTCATTCAAAAGAATATTGGAAAACTTTGCCTGAGATGCTATACAACAACATACAACATGATGATGTAAAGATAAAAGAGCTAATGTGGAGCATTGAAGAAGAGTGGAAGTACAATACTCATAAATGCATTGATGCTTCCCCATTACTGCTGATGAGAAGTGAGGAGAGAGATGCTTATTGCTACATAGGTAAAAATTTGGTATATAAATCCTTATGAATGAGAACATTAAACGTTTAAATCCATGTACTCAGGGTCGCATAGTCACGAGTTCGCTGCAATATCAATGAAAGATGGATCGAAAATCTGGAATACAATCTTGCCTGATAGAATTGAGAGTTCTGCCTGCCTGTCTCCAAATGGTGCCTTTGTAATTGTTGGATGCTATGATGGTGTGGTATATATCTTTAGGTCAGATTCTGGTAAGGTGAGAATTTGTAGTTACTGTTATTGCAGTATTTTAACCAAGTGTTGCGAAATGCTTACGAAACACAAATAATGTTTTGTATAGATGGAATGGAAATTTGCAACTGATTCAACAGTCAAGTCTTCACCGTGTCCTGGGCCTCAAGGATCTTCGCTGGTATACGTTGGATCACATGATGGATTCCTTTATGCCCTGGATATTGAAGTACAAAACTACTAACTAATATCCATTCAATTTGCTATTATCAGTCAACTAACTATACAGCAGTTGATTAACAATAGTCAGTATATGTGTGATATTCTTGTGAATCATAAAAGATTTCTATTTTTTGGGTAGAAAAAAATGATGCTATGGAATGCAGACTGTGGTGGTGGAGGAATATTTTCATCGCCTTGTATATTTTCTGATAATGACGATATGAAGGTAAAGAATTTTAATCATTTAAATGCAAGAGGTAATGATATAGAGCTGTATATTTAATCATAAATTACTTCAAGAATCATACAATATTTGTGGCAACTCTTGGTGGAAATGTTTTGTCGGTATCGTGCAAGACAGGTGAACAAAAATGGTGCCAGAATCTTGAAAAACCTGTGTTTTCTTCTCCTGCAGTCTCCTACAATGGACTCTGCGTTGGTTGTGTTGACAAGTGTGTTTATTTTCTGAACCGTTATACTGGTCAAAAGGTGAGAATGTGAAGATAATTAATCGTTTTTAGAGGAAATGATTGCATCAATCTGATATCATACTATATGGGGTAGATCTGGTCAATGCAGACTGAACAGCCGATCTTCTCATCCCCTTGCTTTTCACATGATCATCAAAGCATTTTTATTGGATCTCATGATGGATTTCTTTACAAAATTTCATTATCAAATGGATCAGTTATCTGGAGAAGCATGAACATGGGATCCCCAATATATGCTACACCTTTTCAGCTTCAATTGGATAACTGTTGGGTAGTTAGAATGTATTTTTAGAATATTAGATATAAATATAGTGAAAAAGCAAAGCGAATTGACATTATCATATTCCTGCTCACAGGAAGATGTTGTAATAGCTGCTTCCACACAAGGAGCATTATTTGTTATCAGCCAAAAGAATGGAGATTGTTTGGTTACAAGAAAACTGCATGGAGAAATTTTTTCCTCTCCAGTTGCTGTAAATAATGCACTGACTAGTACATCTTGGACGAACACGAATGGAAATGAGAAAGGTAGTTTAAGAGTCATTATTGGATGTCGGGATGATCATTTGTATTGCTTCAAAATTTTGCATCAAAGTCTCAAAATATGAACACTGACTTTTGCGTGAAATCAATAATTTTACTAACTAAATAAGTTAATTTGATAGACGCCAGATGAGAACGCAGTCTTAGCCTTGCTGTGGTTGTACAACAATTCGTGCTGACATTCCACATAGATAAACTGTACTTGGAAGTCCTAAACCAGATACATACTAAGGCACCCCTTTCCATTTTTCTTTTATTGAATTTTTATTTATCCCATGTACAGGAAGTTGCCCTCACTCTGTGTTAATACAGAGGTAGATTAGTAATGATTGACGGTGCTCGTTAGAATTGGACGTTCATTGGAAGAAGTGACAGTTAATAATGACTAATTATGGTAATGAGAAAAGAAAATTAGGATGAGTCAATATTTATCACGAGATTGAAATGGTGTAGTGGCAAATCACAGTCAACTGGAGTCTTTATGTACAAAATATTATTATATTTATAGATTCCAAAGTAACATAGTTCCTTTAGATTTTAGAAGATGAGTTTTCGTAAAACAGCTCTGGTCTATGTTTTGTATTTTAGCATCTGGTACAATACTTCATTCAGTCTGATCTTTGTCCCGAACCTTTTTAGGGTAGAAGCTTACTGATCTCTTTATTCGTCTTGTGTACAATAATCTCCAGTTACCCAATGAATTTAGTGTGTATGAGATGCTTTTGATTTTCTGTAGGTATTTATCAAGTTTTACCGGTGTTTTGGTTGTAATCGCGCGTGTTTTGGTTATCGGTTTACTGTTTATCATGACATAGTGCTTGGAAAGTGGAGGACATTGTTCTTACGATAGGTTGTGCACGTGTAAAGTGATTTTAATGTCAAGCAAAACTTATTAAAGACCGTGGCGCAATGTGGTTGAACAGTTCACCTTATTGTTTATTCGTAAACCGAGAATAAAGATAGTCAGGAGGAAGGATAGTCAGTGGTGAGGTGAAGACGATTTTTCCAATAAATGCGAGCTATGTCTCTGTTCAAATACGTTCATATATGAATTACATCTATAAAGAGAGTTAGATGTGAGAATTATAGCATTGGCTATAATCATACTTGTGATTCATTCATTTCCGTTTGTTTTATTTGGTTCACGTAATATATTGCAGTCCGTATAATGTTGTGAAATATATTTCTATGGTATAGATTGAATGCTGAAACATGGCTAAGATACTGTAGCTTTTGTTATGAATATTCTTGCTCCTTCGGGATTTCTCGAGTAGGTTGCTTTCACATTTTTGCGCCAAAATGTGATTACGAGGACTAATGAATGTATATGCGATTGAATAATACCAGTGTATGAAGTCAAGCATAGCGCGCGTTGTTGTATGTATAATATCTTCTTATTCTTATGAAAATATCGAACTGCCCTGAGAGGTGTACTTGAAACGATTCGAGCTCTATGGCTTACTTTGTCTATGAAAACCTGCCCCAATCGTTCAAGGAGTAAAATAAAGCACAGGCGCAGTAGAAAAATATGCGATAACGTAATATCGATTTAATGGCCGCTTTAAGTCGTTTTAATTGGATCACTATCGAAATTGGGACCGTTTTTGCCCATGAAAATTTCGCCAAACGTCAGCTATTCTACTTTACGACAGTCTGTGTGGTATGTGTAGATTGGTGATAGGATTATGAATCCCGTATGTAGTATTTTCATGTGCTGTTTATTTACCTCTCTTTACAATCCATTTTGCAGTTGAAATAGTATAAGATTTACATGAAATATTGCATAACTGACTTGGACATTCTCTGACATTTGATGCAAATGAAAGAAAAATACGATTACCCTATCCGGATGTACTATGATGATAAGGTAAGATTCGTCATTTATTATGTATAGAATAATCTTTCGGTGTGTTGCGTATTGATATTTTGATGGTTTCAGTAGTCGTCCGTCGGTCGTAATTAGAATTTTGTTGATTGCCGAAAAAAGATACCGTTACCAAATTCAGTTGAGCATAAATTTTATTCATTCTTTGCATTCCCTAAGGAAATTAAAACTGTACTGAGGATCTTGAGAGAAAACTAGAATTTGAACCCTTCTTCCTCCATTCAAGGAAGAATTTCTATAGTAATATACTTCGTGCTAGACCAGTACGTAATATAAATTACTTATGCTGTGTTTTAGGAGTTAAGATCATTATTTTAACCTGACACAACCTTGTCTAATTTCCTAGTGGAGAATGGAAAATGCCTATTGGGAAACCGTTATGTGAAATGGCTTGATTTATTTATGAACTGTCGTTGTAAAATAGCAGCGTGAGGGCATTAATTGATATTAATTGCAATGAGGTCCGAATTGGCGTATTTATTTCGTGAAATATCCTCAAGTTAGGTTTGAGGCCGCGCGTGCTTATAAAGAGTGGAGCTGTCGGGTAGGAAATGGTTGTTAATCTTTATGCAAAGTAGATTTGTTTTCATGCATCATTCGTTACCGGATCCGACAAAATTCTGATTTGAATATATAGGTGCAGTATAGGCTACAGAGCGTTAGTTGTTATTCATCTATTGTTCAGGTAGTGTACAAGTGATGTACGTACGGCTTTATTAACTGAATCTTGTGCTTGTCAACAGAATACTTGGTAGTTGCAATTTGCAGTAGAGTGGAGTATTCGAATTGATCTTTTGTATTCGTGATGACGAAACGTTCTTTAAGGCCACTATTAGATGAGGTTACATCATTGTTATTTATATTAGAACCGCTGGTCTACCTTTCAGATGCATGTATATTTTCAGACGCTATTTATAACTGTATACTGTGCTTAACTTGCGTCCGAATTGAGACCTGAAATTGGTTAATATCATTGAGCTGAGGTCACAATATTGTATCAATCGTTGAACTCCTTACTGTACAGATCAAAAATTCAACAGCGGTTCCTTCTATTTTGATGGCGGAGTATTTTAGTTTTTCTTTTCATGACATGCTATGAAACAACCGGAATACATGCAATATGCGTCATATTTGGTCAAAAGAGAAAACGAACCGACTGCAGCGGATAGAAATCAGGACATTACTAGCTGCAGCAAGAGTTTTGTCGTTCAGAACTGCTGTGTGTAGTATATACTGTATCTACTAAAGCTAGAGGCAAGTTAAAGATGTCAACCCGGTGCAGTCCTTCCCAACACGAAACTTAGCATGGTGATAATTTATCTTTGGATGTGAGTTAGGTGGACGTCAGGGGTATACATAATATTACCTCGTTAATATCACGCTTTCGATGAGCTTTATAAACAGAACGCCGCCGCCTTTTACGGTACTCAGTTATCTGAAGAATATTGATTAGGCTTGCATTGATTCTTTTTTAAGTAGACAGATGCGGTTTCCATAGGGAACTGCGACGGCAGAGCGCGATGGTGGTTGAATTATGGCAGTATTAGTTATTTTGGGTCTAAAGTTATTGTGATCTTCAGGTATATTAAGGGCTTTTATTTTACCTAAATGCAGAATTCTTTTGCATAAGGAGTCTTATTGTCAGCTTATGTATAGCTTGAAGTTTACATATAACAATCCCAATATCGTTGCTCTACTGTTTTTATAATTTCCTGTTTTCAAAAATGTTCTTTGAATGCGTCAAACCGTTTCATTTTCCATTGGGGGGAGTTCATACAATACGGATAGAACATGTTTTGGTTTCGGTATTAACTATTATATGCTGCTCCACTAGCACTGTAAATTATCCACAGCAATAGGAAATAAAAAATATGGGACATGCTTGTATTGTAATTCTGCTTTTTATGGATTGCTGGTTTTTCCTATAGAACAGTCAGTCGGTATTGATCGTTTGTTGGAGCTAAATGTTAAAAAACGTGCAGTACGTGAATTATGTGACGTTTTCTTGATTCAATTTCAACTTAAGGTCTTTTCAGTTTGCTGAGTTAGAGTTTTAAATCTGGGAAACCATATTAGTCGCGAGATGATTGTTCAGTAAAAATATGATCAGATAACTTGGTTTCATAGTTCTATTATATTTTAAGGTCTGTATTGCGTCTGATTTGTATGATAAACTACGTGTGTAGGAGCCATATTTATTTTATTGTATTGATATAGTTGATATAATTATCCACGTGTGTTGTTAGTTTAAAATCCTATAAAAGCAGGAACTAGATGAAAATAGTCCTTTGTTGCGAGTAACTAACTAGACGATGGGTGAGGAGAATAATAATCTTCTGGAGTCAGTTTTAAGCGCTTTTGAAGAACGAGTGAAGGATGTCGATAGAAGGAAAAGTGATGAAGTTATCGCCATAGCAAATCAGAGCATCTCTCGTGATACGATTCTGAATGGAAAAAATGAAAATATTTATACTGAAGCTGATACGATTTGCCAGTCGAATAGTGGCAATCCATCAGATGGAGTCGATGGACTTGAAAATGGGGTAAATTGCACGTATATTAGAGTAAGCAAGAAAGATTCTCCACTCCAAGGAAGATCAAGGAATGGAACATCCTTGAGCCGGAAAAAGAATGCTCCATTAAAGCCGAAACGTAATGTCATGGTTGGATCTTCGACATTCATGTCAGAACCTGACTTCGGAGAACCGTTGAATATTCAAGCTATTATGGATTCTGTGAGAGCAAACGTGGAGGACAATGAAAAAAGAAAACTGTCTGATGTTAACTATAATCACGATTCTCTTGATTCTATAGAATCATCAAAAACTGCTTTGGAAAATATTGAGAATCCAAATACCGAATATCTGGATCAAATTCATCATTCATCGATTGTAGCTAGCACAAACGAAAACCAATCAAGTGTAGGAGATAAAGCGAGTGACAAGATCGAGTCAAGTCTTATGGATCTTGACTATTTCAAGGAATATGTAGACAAACACAGTGACCTCAGTAGTTCGCATCAATGTACTGACGACGACGAGTTACATGAAAGCATAATAAATGATGACGACGTCGTGAGGCGTGTACATTCCGAACAGCAAAAAAGACGCTCTCTTATGCTTCTTCAACACCACTCGGCCGGAGGAAGAAGCAGTGAAGACGAATTGAATAATCAGCCTTTGGATAAGAGTGCCATGTTACGATCAAAGGCTTTTTCTAAGTCGATACAAAGTGAATTGGACACGATGGGAACAAAATATTCATCGAAACATCCCTTAAGTCGCAGTGCTAGTTCAGCTAGTCGTGACAAGGAAGATAAGAAACCTTTATTTGGATTGGATGAGAAGAAAGTGCGAAAAGAATTAGGTCATTTGTTTGACACGGTCTCCAATAATGCCTACGCAAAAATACGCGGATTTAAAAGAGGGAAATCGAAGCCGAGTCGAACCCTATGTGATGAGGAAGGAAAAAGGTAAGCAAATTTTATGAATTACCTATTACGTATTGTCCGAACACAGTTGCGCTAAATTTCGCACTCAGGAAGCAAGTGATTCAAGAAATTATGGGCAGTAGCGTCGTGCTGCACTAAAATATGGGAATAGGAATATTTCAATGACATTACTGGCGTACGAAACTGATATGATATTAAATCGCTAACATTCCGCGTTGAATAATTCATTTAGATTTAGTGGATTATGAATTGTCGTGTTCGTTTCCGAATTACAATTTTAGTATGATGAATTTCCATTGATATTACACTGGAATTCGTTCTCATTTGATTTCCGATCATTTACCACAAACCACATTGTGCAATAAGTCGCATGAAATAGTGGGCGATGTTAGTGTTATGTCATTCCTTAACTATTTTCCAGCTATTTCCTCTCTGTCATTTTACGTAATGCTTGATATATATTGTACGAGTACCTAATTTATGCAGGATTATCGACTTCCCTTCTCGTCCATAGTTTGTCAATTGTTTTAGGGCTGTTATTAAGCCTGTGTTGCTGAACACCTGCGTATTCAGTTGCTAATATAGTATAGATAGTTTTATGGGCACAATTTCGTGATTAGCAACAAAACTAGCAATGTGATGTTAAGCCACTTCCGCATTTACAATAGTTAACCAATGAATTATTATTTTCAACTATTAACAGAAGTATCTGTTCTTGCACACTGAAATTGTTCGTACGAAACAACTTACCAACCAGCAGAACTTTTAAACTGTGTTAATGAATTTCGTACTTTCGTAGAAACCACTGTCGGCAAATTAGTTTGAAACCTGACTGGTCTCCACCGTTTTACATATCAATATGGAAGATATTGATCGGAGGTTATTTTTTTAACTGTGTTGGGAATTTCAATGCAGGAAGCGCGATAATGACATTACTGTTAACATGTTTACGTCATCAGTCGGTTACGTAATCTAATAGAAAGTAGTTACTCAACTTCCTAATTTGAAGATATAATTTGCTAACGTGATTCGTAAATGTTACTAGACGTTCTGTCTTGGTTCAGACGTAATACATTGATCTAATACTGCCTTATTCGGGAATTGCATTAGGAGTGAATACATATTTCGTGATATGTCAAATATCATACGAACCATAACAAAATACAGTAAATGCGGCCTATAGTAGCCATACGTAGTTGTCCCCTTACTACAATGGCCCTATTGCATTGCCGGATAAATGTTCTCTCTAGTGGTAATAGTGTTCAGGATTACCATTTATGCATTCTCAATCGCACGATGCGTTAATATGCTTAGGATAATTCCTCATTCTTCGAACGTTACGAGTGACATCCCACATATGACGAGTCATATTTCCCTCATAATTCATATACATACTAGCAGAGCGACCCCAGCTTGCCTGGGTAAGCAATTAATCGAATTGTGGAAACATTCAGTCGAAAATGATGGGGATAGTTAAGTCATTTTTACTCGGCGTTGACCGCGTAAGCATTTTACCGTCGACACTCTCATGTAAGCCTTTACCAAAATTAGTACATCGACATTTGTCATACTTAGTAGACAATGTGAAATTCCGGTTGCAGTCCCGATGCGCGTCCTTGCTCCGGGGCATCCTCCAAGACCTGTGCCGTGTACCCTAACTCACCACCAAATTTGATTCGAATCGGTGTAACTGTTTTGATTTCTATAGCGGACAAACAAACGTTCTCTTTCATATATAGAGCTAAATAATGACTAATTTGTATAAGACGGGTTGAGCTCGCTGATTTGAGAAGTGAGAATGGATTTGTACTCGTGTGCTTGGTTCATGACATTTTTCAGTGGCAATTTACATTGGAACCGATAGCTTTCAATCAATTCAAAACATTATTTATTCCATGCTCATAGCCAAAATTTCCTTTTATCAGTGTTTACTTGTCCCTGGCTTTTTTGTTTCAGTCGCAATAGTATGTATAGTATATAGTAATAGTATATAATAGTAGTATAGTATATTCACGGAGTGATTACGTGTTAGAAAGCAGTGATGATTTGTTAATGACATTACGAATCAGGTAGAGGCTTTTTTTCATCACCAGTACGATGTACTGTGATGAAATGATGCATCTCCGTGTTGACTGGTAAATAGACCTCACTAATGTATATTAATTTTAATGTCCTAAAGCGCCCTGTATATAGTATAGTACTGAAAATTCAATTACAGTATTTCTTATATCTAAATATCACGTATATATCAGCCAGCGAGCGTATCTGCTTCGAAAAGTCGTGACTTTTGTCCATAATATTTAAAAAAAGGACATTCAAAAACCTTTCAGGCTTAGAGAAAATTGATCACCACTATACCACTCTCAGTTATAGCCCACCTATACCATATCCCATCACTTTTAGAGTGGTGCTGTGTATCACTGCTGTTTTCTAGAGACCAGTTTTCTCCATCATATTTCTGATGGCTTATGACAAATTGTACAGGTGTGTATGTTCGTTGTCGGTTGTTTGTTGTTTCCAATTTCATCAGTTGTTAGCTCTTGCCACTTTCCTGCATCTTGCGGCAAAATAGTAGATTAGCAGATAGCAGCACTTTATTTTTGATTGCCGAAATGATATAACTTGTTTCGAAAGTACTGCATCAATAATGCGTGGTACGCTTATTCAAGCAGCTACTATTATTTGTTGTATGCTCCATTCTCCATGATATAGTTTTTATACCGTACTCCAGGATGATTGGTGCAAGGTGACTAACGTAGTTACTCAGTATGGTAGTATGGTATTATGGTATTTTTAATCAACGGTATTAGTTCTTATAAGAGTAGTGTTAATTCTGGGTTAGGTTCTGTGTAGCGTAGATTACACTCCCTAAAGTTGTAAAGGTTTTGTAATCATGAATGAGTTCTGTAATGTTCAGAAATACTTGATTGTCTTACATATAGTAGTAGTGCAGTCTGTTAGTGGTTCACACATATATTGCATCGATCCATTATGATCAATTGACATGAATATGAAGGGTTTTTTAATGCAAATTCCGAATAGGATTGGACATTTTAAATATGTCTATCGTTCATCAAGTGAGAATTTTATCTTCTTTATATTAGTAAGAGAATAGCACTTTTCGTACAGGGG
>QXVX01008446.1:0-10216 GCA_013436065.1 Halocynthia aurantium
CGAGTTGTTCGTCGCAGAAGTAGATAATAAAAAAAACATTATCAACAGCACAGCAAGTGGTTAGGAATATATATGCAGCGTATACAGTGTTGTCATTGTCATCTTTTTTTTCATTGTCTTTATACTTTGCAAGTGCAAATAAACATCCAAGCTTATAATGCACATGCACAAGAAACAGGTGACAGAAGAGTTATACAAGGTACCTGTAGTATACGAACTATCCTTGTCGTACCCTAACGTTCATTCGTCTTTACGTAGCCGTTAGAGATTCAAGATTTATTAAAATTTAATACATGCTAGCCAGCTTGCGTGGTAGTGACACNCAAATAATGAAGAAACTGTACCTCACAGTTTCAACATGAGCTCAGAGATGCTTCGAATACTCATTTCGAGCTCTGCTTGTTTAACAGCCAAATGATGTTGTAATTCAAATCTTAGAAATTCATATTAGTGATTACATGTGCCTAAGAATACTCATTTCGAGCTCTGCTTGTTTAACAGCCAAATGATGTTTTATTTCTGAATGAGGAACCAAAATTGTTGACGACTCGAGAGACTCAAGATAAATTAGAACATTTTAGTTTGTTTTTTCTTTTAAAATTAAATTCTGTGCCAGATGAATTATTCACCACTGTTCTGTCTCATGGGAACAAGTCTCATCAGTCATTACACAGACATGTGAAGAAATTCATCTTTTCCTCTGTGCTCTGTGCTCACGTTCCGTCATTCCTTTCCCTATTTTGTAAATAATTCATACGGTTTTTCTGCAAGAACTTTGTTTCGTAAATATTCAGTGTATTCGCTGAATATAAACTTTGTTGTGTCAAGGTATACAATCTATGATGAATTCCTTAGGGACCAAACAAGGTTTTGTATCTAGTGGATTTTGGAATGAATTCATTCAGTGTATCTGTGTTTGCAAGTTGTTTCATAAAAATATTCGCCAGAAACAGCAGCCCGAATAAACCCAGTTTTTAAAATAATTTAATTTTTATTAACAAGCAGAAGAAAATGATTGCATAGTGAATATTGCACTTCCTGTTTATGCAATAAAACTAATAATGAAATCCACTAGTTAAAGCATTATTTCTGTAATTACAAAAAACTATGCAGCTCAATAAACTGGCAACGTTGGAAACCTCATGGATGAACCTTATGGTCAGTGACCACAGCTGATACCATCGCACAGGGTTCCTAATATCATCTAGCAAGCTTTCTCAAAAATGAATTCAATATCGATAATGAAAATCTACCACTATTAAGTATTTTGCAGTTCTTGACTTCGACAGATGCAGCCCGACCTGAAATTACTTCTTATTTTATTAAACTAATTGTTCATTTGTTTTTATTACCAGGAGCTGCTGATGAAATGAGCGAAATGATGATCAAACCGGAACTTGCTAATTCCGTACCTGCAGGGACTGAACTTCTTCTCACATGTTTCTACGAACCAGAATTGATCAGCGATGTTGTCTGGTTTGATCCGGAACAAAATCTAATTCAAAATGATAATTCTGATGTAAGGATCTCTTTGCATTGCATGTAGCTTCTGTGGATCTATAACAGGGGTTCTTAAACTAGGGGGCACGCCTTTTTTTGGGGCCGTGTAGGATTTGCTGGGGGGCGTTGAATGCCAATAAGGAAAAAGATTAAAAATAAATTAAAATTTCTACTGGTTATTTAATAATCAATGGAAGTCTGGCACTGATTATTTAGTCCAGAGGTGTAAAACCTGCGTCCAACGAGCCAAGTTCAGCTCGCAAACTGAATTTGCGAGGCCCGCAGGGAGCTGCGGTTCATGTCATGGGGCCGTGCATTTTTTTCAAAGATGTAATGGTGGCGCAGCTCAAAATGTTTAAGAACCCCTGATCTATAATGATGACAATCTTATAAAAAAAGAAAAGAAACTGCATTGCATTATTATTTTAATTGAGTTCTATTTCTGTTGCTATTCGTTAGAGAACAGTCGATGGTGAAAGTGAAAATGGAAAAGTTTTCTTGACTTTGAATGCAATAACAGAAGCAGCAAATGGCCTTTATACTTGTCAAGGGCAAATGAATAACGAAACGATAAAAGTAACGAGAGAAATCTCGGTGTTCGGTAAGTCTATCTAAGTTTATTGCCAGAAGCCGCACTACTATGATATTATCTACTCAAGCTGCTTGAGGGGCCTTAGGTAGGGAGTTTGTTATTCACACCATTGACTTGGACATGCGAGATAATTTTAGTCCAAATTTTCGCCAACACAGAAATTTATTTTTAGTAATTAAGACTTATGTTTATTCATTAAGTAAAATTATCTATATTTAATGACTGCATTACTATGGACCCTTGTTTAATCGGATACGACAAAATCCGAGTTTTTTTACCACTGTAGGCAGTGTTGACTACCACCGTCCTCTGTGTGTTGTTGTTGCTCATAAATTTCTGTTAATTTTTCTAAGACTAGCGATCTTTCAGCTTTGTGTTTTACATCGTTGCATCAAGGGATAGTAATGAATATAATCTGTTCTATTTTATTTGCTCAGATCCGGTAGCTATCATCAATACTCCAACCGTTCAAGAGTTTCTGATTGGACAGACGGTCCAAGTCATTTGCCAGGTCAAAGGTGACCCAGCTCCAGAAATTATCTGGTCCAAGGGTTCAGGGGAAAAACTCGATGCAGTTGAAGGTATGATCATCTGTCTGGGAATGTAAAAGTTTTGATTCCTTTTGAATGTGGAAAATACTGTAGTGAAAGCAATTTAATTTAAGTCTAGCATCTGACTGACACTAAGATGCACTTTCTTCCTTATCTCACCTCTCGAAGACATTGCTACATACCAAAAGTATTAGAAAAATTAGGACTAAACACTGTGCTACTGCTTCCGCATCCAGTGCTACTCAGAGCGATCACAAACATAAACAAATCACCAAGTGCAATCTCCCGTTCAAACAGTTTTCACAGACAGTGCTAAAACCTGCAGTACCCCCTACTCCAACAGTTCACTACGCGAGTTACCATACTGTGTCTGAAATATGGCACGATGTTCAAATTAATATAAAAATAGTATTAATGATTGGGTTTGGCCGACAGACAGGTTTATTATATAACATTAAAAAGTAGTTTTGGTTGTAAATAGCAGCTAAACATTTCATCAAAACCTTTTTCTGTTTCAGGAAAATATTATCTCCAACCTGGTTCCAGTAATCTCACGATCTACAACATCACCAGAGATGATGTCGGTGTATATAACTGTAAAGCAAGAGAATTAAGTAAAGGACAAACAAAGGATATCGACATTGAAGTCAAGATATTAGGTAAATTATCTGCAATAGTAATTTGTAAGGAAGGTAGTAAGAAAATGTAGAATATATTCATTCAGGTTGGTTGTTTTAAACTTGCAATAGTATTATTCCTGAAGAGGGACGATTAGGATTTGGCCAAGTAGCCTTGGGGCCAATGATTTACACCAGTTTTGGCACCTGCTTATCCTTGCTCCAGTTTTCATGCTATCGATTAAGGATGTAATCCATTTTTTAATACATGGCCAAACGTTTTTAAATTGCAGTTCCTCCAGTCATTGTGAATTTCAGTGAAGCTCTGACAGCTGTGGAAGGAGATAGCTTGGAAGTGAAATGTGAAGCAACAGGAGAACCACTGCCAACCATCCAGTGAGTTTAAAATTCTCTTTGCACGACCCTATTGTGAGTCATCAAGTATGACTGTTGACTAGACTGCCTCGGTATTATATGACGTAAAATAATATTCCACTGTATTTTTCTATTACAAGATGGTTCAGTGGAACTGGAGCTTTATTTCCGAAGAAATGGATCACAGATGGGGACACTCTTTTGCTTGGTAAGTTTTTAATTTTCACATTTTTATTGTTTAATCATAATGCACGCATGTGTTACTAAACAAGTGCCTACATACTTTCTGTAAAAGTGTTATATGACAAGAAATATTCAAATTGGGAGTTCTAGAATATTTCTTATTCTGTTTTACTTTCTATTCAATCAATGATGATGGATTAAGTGTTACGTTGAGGTTTTTATGGTATAAAAAGATCACTGCAATGAAAACCTTCCTTTCATTTTTGTAGAAAATGTTACCAAAGTGAACAACGACATTCATATTTACACTTGCGAAGCGTCAAACAAGGCTGGAAAAACAGAAAGACAGATGGAACTTACTGTATATGGTAAGTTTATTATTACCCAGTTCAGTGATAAAAATCCTTTCAAATATTTCCGCTAATTTTAGTGACCATACAAACCATACAAAATTAAGGACTGAATGCACTAATGATTACTTAGAACATTAGTATTGGAAACTACTATTCGTGTGCACAGTAATTTTCCTTATGCAATGTTTGCAAAAACTGTCCAGATGAGGGTCCAGATTTTTTTTTACCTCATACTGCTTTTGTGAGTACCCATCAAACCACCACAAATTCATTGCTCCAGATTTTCCTGAAACCCAGATATTGTAACAAGCCTGTTATATATGTATTTATATTTAATTTTTTCAAGGCTCCACAAAAAAACATTTCCTTATGACTGGGCTCCACTTAATGAGAAGGTTAGGAACACCCCTGGTGTGTAACTATTAAAGGGTTAATATATTTACTGTAGTCTGTTGCCAGTTGTTTCATCATTTTTCGAATGCCTTTGTATTCAATTACCGGAATTCCATCTTGCTAAGTTGCTTGTATTGTTATAGCAATCTATATATAACACAAAATATCATTGACTTGAGACATGATCTAACAGATGCAATTGTTCTTGAAACCAATAAAGTCACTTGAGCTTGAGCTATAGTCAAAGTAATGTAATGTAGAATATTCAGTTAACTCTTTGCTTGCAATAGAAGTTATATCAACTTGTGAGATTCAACTGGTTCGCACAGGTTACTGAAATCACTTCCCTGAACCAGTCCAAGAATTGTTTTGAAGTTTTTTTTATCCCGCATATTATTCTTTACATCGGGGGGAGTAGGGGGCTTTATATTAAGAAATTTCATTGTAAATTCCCCCAAAAGAATACAATCAGGCCACTATTTCTATCTGTCTATCCCTAGTGAAGATGTTTTTAGGACTAAGATTGATATTATAGTGACTGATGCTACAATGTTACGTGATGACATAGTAACTATTGTAGTATCTTATTTCTTCTTAGTTACATACAGGTTAATATGATGTCATGGATTTAGATTTCCAATTCCAATTCCCCAGTGATAGTTTTGCAAGTATAACTTCATGTTCATGTGAGTTTATACAGCTGCAAATATATCCCTTCTTTTCAACTATCGTTAGCATCTCATTCGTGTGAAGTTAATCGAAGTCAATGTGATTTTAAAGACACATAATGGGGAAAGTATTAGTCTATGATCTATGGATATGCATAGCACCTATGGCAAGAACTCAACTTGTGTTCCAGTCCAACCATCTGATGCTCATCTATAAGATAACTAAACAATATAATATCATCATCATTCAACATTATAATATTTATAATATCAATCTTTGTTAATCTTCTAATTAAAATGGCACTTCATGAAAATTACAACTGGACACCTTTCATGCTTCCACTTATGCAATTTTCCACAATGTGAGGGATAGCCTGACTTCAACAGAAAGTTATTGTCAGTGGTTCCCAGGGCATGTCCCATATCTCACATACCTTCGGTCAGTGCATTCCACACATTAGTGTGTTGCCTGCAGTGCGTAGGTGTGTCGCGGACGTAAGGGGAAATCTTTACATGTTTTTGGAAAGTTTTTGGAAGCTCTGCTATAGGTACATCAATGGTGCATACTAAATTTCAGGTCATAAAAGGAGAGACAGATGTGCTATGTGTCAGCATCATTAAATAATCACTTATCATATTTTACCTTCTTCCAGTGAAACCTTCCTTCACTGCTGCCGAAGACAACATTACCGAGGCCGGGGATGAAGTAATTTTGCAGTGCGTTGCGAGCGGTGATCCAAAACCAACAGTTCGTTTCTATCAATACGGGAAGCTGATGGAAGAGACAATAGAACGAGATATTAACGCTATTGTCAACGTAAGTTTGCATCCGACATACAATTAGAAAACTAGCAGACTTCACAGACAATAAGGCGATACTTTTTTCTCAATTTCGAACCATGCGCATTGTATACAGGGCTACCGTTTGCCTGGACGGAAAAATAGCAAATCTCACTACAAAAAAATAAACAAAAATCTCTGGAAAATCGTTTTATTTAAGCAAGAAAGAACAAATGACTTGTAATATTTTTCATCAGAAATAAATTGCTTCAGCAGTCCTTTGTCGTTGTAAATCAGCTAGTGAATCGCATAAATTTGGGGAAACTGAGAGGCCAACATATGTAATTAGATACTTTCTACGTCTTATAAGACAAACTAAGAAAGCAAATAAAATTTAAGCACTATCCTTAGAAAATAAGCACAAAAATAATGAAAAATTGAAAAATGAAAAACGTTTCTCAGAAATTAGCACAATGATATTTTCACTGTTTTTCAAAATAAGCATAAATGCTAGAAATAAGATATTATTTAATATAACTAACTCATTGCTATGTTTTGGATCAGAGTTTGGGCAGTCATTCTTAATCATGATATTTTTAGGAATCAACAAACATAACCGGTGCTTGGATGGAGGAAGATGCAACCGTGACATATGATGGGAGCACAGCAACGATCCTTTTTAAAGATACAAAGATAAGGAATGCTGGCTTATATGAATGCAGAGCAAGTAACTTGGCTGGAAATGCATCAACTTCAATCAAGTTATTTGTTGAATGTAAGTATCAGAGAAAACCCATCGGTATTAGTTAGTTCGAATTTTCGTCCCCTATGATATGATTCCAGTAATGCCACTCAGCATTCAAAATCATTTTCATGTCAATATATATCATTCCAGAATCACATTATTATCAATATGCTCCCTATTATCATGATCAATCAGGTGCCGCTATTGTGCAAAGGATTATCAGTTGCGTTAAAACCAACACTGGCTACCGCGATCGAGAAGATTAGGATTAGACAGTTGTTTATCAAATTAGCTTTTCACGTTTTCTTGCCTCAGTAGTTTCCCAATTTTTTTTTACTCTTTAACAGATGGCCCACAAGATGTGAATCTTAAATCGCAGTATACCTGCTCTGGTACAGGAAGTCGTGTGACCCTCGAATGCCAGTTTGATGCAAACCCTGTCCCGACACTCTCTTGGGGATATAACCAAACGGATGAGGGCAATAATGGATTCGAAGACGAAACATCCTACTTCATTCCGTATAACATCTCTAATTTACCTCCGAATATTGAGATTGAACAATTTAATGATATGCAGCTGCTAACAGTAAGTTATATGAGTCTGAATAGTTTGGAAACACATGCTCTAGAGCAGAAGCCTAAATTTTCTTTTGCTATCGTTCCCTTTCAATTCATTAAAATTTTCCTTCACCCACGACAGTGATAAACAGTTCAAAATATACATTTAGATTTTTTATTGAAATAGTTAAATCTTAACTTCAAGTGCTCGAGAACGAACAAACATTTAATCAGATAAACATTATTGAATTATTCAGTGTGATAAGAGCAACTGCTTGTCGTTGCATAGCAAGTCCAACTGTGTCTCAATGCAGTAACTGGTACGCGTTGAACTATGTAACAAAGTCGCACTATAGTGGTGCTTACATATAGTCTACAACTCAGTTAAGATTTATGTTCTGCACTAACAAGTTTTTTAAGTCTGAATAAGTTATTTCACTATTTAAACGGCCACTCATAGTCCTATTGTTAGTATTAAGAAAATTACGATTAAGTTTAGAGTTTGATAAAAGGGGAAAACATGAATCAACTAGGTCAGCCCATCACTGCTTCGAGGGATGAAGCTTTTACTCATTTACTTTCATATACTGTGCTTTCCTTTTAGATAACTGTGGATAATGCAGATGCATTCAAGACATACTTTTGCAGAGCTGAAAATGATATCGACAGAAACATTGCTGCTGCAGATATTAAACTTGCTGATGCTCCAACAAAACCTATTGATGTCTCGGTAATCCCATTATCCTATTGTTAATTTCTAGTCAAATTCCTATTTATTAACCAGTTAAATCTCACAACTGGATTAACCCTGGGTCACCCTTCGAGGGGCCCCAATACTCAATGCACAATTGTATGTGTATGTTCTGCAACCTGCAATACAAAATTAATGTGGTTGAAACAGAACTTAGTCAATAGGTGTGGAGTACCTGTAATAATGACTATTTAATAATCGGAAACTTTTTATCGTCAACCTTTTTTCACGTTCAGATATCAAATATCGAAACAAGACAAGCAACTGTCAACTTTTCAGAACCTCTGATATCGTATACTTCAATCGATTACTACACCATCGTGTGGACACCAGCTGATCCAAATGTCCGTACTGGGAAAGTGGACAGTAAGTTTATTTCAGGCCTACAAGGCATGCTCTAACACTTTTATAATCATAATTTGGTCAGAGATAAGTCCCATACATATATGGGGAATATAATATAAGAAAAAAAGTTAGTTTCCGAATGTCAGTACTTGTCACAAAAGTACTTGAGATAGGAATTTCATACAGTTATAGGGAAGGCTACAGATAGTATCAAATGATAATATCATCTTGTTCAAATGTACAGCTTCTTTAACTGAATATACAATGACTGATCTGGAACACAACACAGAATATGTTATCACGGTTGAGGCAGCGAATTGTGCTGGTATGGGACCGCCAAGTGATACGGAGAAATTCACAACAAAGGCAATAAGTAAGTTACTACTATTATCAAGAAGTTCTAGGATTACAAACTGGTGGAATTGATGATCTTAGAACAGGGGTGTCCAAAGTCCGGCCCGCGGGCCAACTGCGGCCCGGGAACCATGTTTTTAATGGCCCGTGGCAAATTCTGAAAATATAATGTAATTTGGCCCGCTAGCACTTTTAAACGAACAATTATGAGTTTTTGGAAATAAAACAAGCTGCAACCGTTGTTTACAGTACCTGTCATGTCGTGTCCTTCCCGTTATTACATTACACAAGATACAGCACAGTGAGTCTGTATAGCATACAGCAGTATGTTGTATAGCATAGCAGTGTATATTTGCATGCAACTTTTGTGGTTAAAAATCGTCAGAAGGAACTATTGGCCCGCGGGCATCTTAACTTTATCAAATATGGCCCTCTTTACAAAAAGTTTGGACACCCCTGTCTTAGAATGATAGTATGAACACTAGGCCACAGCCACACACTTGATTTATTCGGAATTATTGATTTGATAGTTTGCATAAGCAAATCCGCAGATTCGTGTAACCCAGAAATGGTAATGTGCACTGATAATTATCATAGTAATATTATGTATCTTCAACTAAATCTAGTTTAACTTATTTTATTTCACCAGCACTTCCTGAACGTTTGGACATCATGAGCGGTAAAGCGTCGGAAGATCACAGTAAGTACACTGTCAAATGGAAAGTGAATGGACGTGGAGGTGGAGAAATCTCAAAAATTATGATCATAGTGAAAAAGGTGAATAGGATTGAAATTACTTAATTGATATCGACTTGAGTCTGGTAATATTTCCTCCTACGGGAGTAGAGTTGCCAGCGTCTTGCTCTAGCGTTAATCTTATTACTCAACTTGTTCAATGTCTTTTTTATCTAGTACAGTGTACAGGAGATAGCGTTACACATTGTCATAAACAATTGTATCTCCATGTTTCGTACTCTAGTCATCTACATGTCCCATGCTGGTATAACAACTACCGTATATACGTTATTGGATGTTATTCAGATGTCAGCATATAATCACAAGGCATAAAAGTGTTTTTATTGGCTGAATTCAAAATTGGACTCGAAATTTGTCACAATTTTTTTTCTATTATCTGATATTAATCTATTATGGAAGTTTACTTCTGAAAGTATTCTCGACACCATTATTAATCTCTTTTATTCGTTCATTCAGGTAGTTGATGATATAGATTCAACCAATGTAACTGATGCCGGGATCGACGATATAATAGTAAAACCTGGCGATGATGAATTCCAAAATAATTCATACACTGTAACAGGTAACTACTTCTAATTAATCCGAAAGAAATCCAGCAAAAAAATCCGCAAATGTTAGACCAAGGGTTCTTAAACTTTTTGAGCTGCACCCCCATTACATCTTTGAAAAAAATGCAAGCCCCCATGACATGAACT
>QXVX01008452.1:8233-22652 GCA_013436065.1 Halocynthia aurantium
TAACCTATCGCCGGGGTTACGTTCCAGAGGGATTACTGTACCTTGTTCCGAAATAGGAACTCGGATGAGTCGGGAGTCGAAGCTGTCACAAGTGTTGAAAGCGTAGAGAGAATGGGTTCACACAGCTTATTGAAGTAGCAGTGTGAATGGAAAGGCAGGATAACTATTGGTACTGTACTGTGGTATGAAATTGCAATAAATTTATGAACCGACTCATAGAGAAAAAATTAACATCACATTGCGCTTGAACTCTCAAACCACGAATCCTTTGAGGGGAACGGAAAATTCGTCATTGTAAATTGTAGAAATATTTGATATACTATATCGTGTGGTCTAGCAGAGCATTGGTGATGAATTTTACGATATGTTTTGCGTACACAATATTATCCCATCGTAAACCAAACCATAATACATTTGCCTAATGAGGTGGATCTTATTGGGCTCTTACAGTACCGATGTAAACACCGATATTTTGCTTGTTCCTTAATCTAATCCAATGCTTTCCAACCTGTTTGTGTGTCGCATGCTGTGCGTAGGTGTGTCGCGGACGCGGACATTAAAATGTATTTATATATCAGTATCTGTTATAAGGGATTGAATTAACCTCTGGTTTGCTATTAAAACTGAATTGCTGTGTCGCAAAATTTTGTATGTTTAAAAAGTGTGTCACCAACTGGAAAAGTTTGGAAAGCTCTGGCTAATCAGCCGTAATCTTCAGGCGAATATTAGACTGTCAATAACTACCTGTTCCTAGAAACTATTCTCTATTGTACGTGACATCTGTGGGTACTTGTGTCGTTCTGAAATTCCCGCTCTTTTTGTTTGATGACAAGGTGAAACATTCCTGATGACAGAGGTCGAACATCTGTATGGATATCGTCAATAAATTTCAGTATATTATGCCTTATTAAAGACGAGAAAGCTCGTAAAATACAGGTTGGGACGCGATCTCAGGCTTCTCAGGAAATTCACACTTGTTCAACCTGTCATCAGATGGGATTAGCTGGTGACGTATGTATTGGAAGGTAACTCATTTAAATATAGACATCATGACTTGACTCTTGTTTGGAAATGTATTTAAGTTTTCCGCACTTCCGCGTTCCGAGAGTACCAACTAAACCTTCAAAGGCTGGAATGCATTACGAAATAGCTCTATTTATTGTCACTAGACAAATGTTCAAGTCTATTCAGAGTACCAATGAATCTTGCAGAGGCAATTATGCCTGTTGCGCCCTGTACTAAGAAAAAATCTTATAACACTTTAGAGAGAAAAAAATAAGAAGGCAATGGAAGCCCTTTTTATAATAAAAGCCAATAATGATATGATTTATTCATAATTTATTGATAAAAAAATTTAATATTTTAAAAAATAATGTTTATACTACATCAGGTGGTTTCTTAATTTTAAGAGTTATGGTTCGCATTATATGGCATCACTCACAGAGAATATTGAAATATCACTGAAGGTGAAAGGGCATGTCACTGTAGTATAACCCAAAATCGAAGAACACCCATCACTGAAATTTACTGTTCGATAAAAATCCAGCAGGTTTGGTAACAAATAGCTAAATTTGAAAATAGTAACATTGCTGTGCCTGTACATTATCTCGCAATGGCATTGGCAAACATGTCGTCATATTAACTTAATCATCAATCTCGTAGAAGACGTTAATCATGCGCGTACACGAACGATTTCAACGATTTTATTTTTCAACTCTAATTTTTTCGGAATACGTGTACTGTAGTGTTAAATACGTTAAGTTAATCTGAGACAGTATTACTTTGACTTCGACCTGCGCTTCAAGGTCTCGCTCATTGTTAAGCACGTACTGACTCGTCTGGATGCGATCGACCGCAAGAGGTGTGCGGTCTTTGGTTTATGGAGGCTGCTTTCAATTACTCTTCTCTGAAACAAATTAATTTCAATTTTATTTGACGAAAGATTGACAGTTATTAATAACTGTTAGATGGAGAGCCCAATTTTCCCAATTTTCCCAATTTTGTACATCAAATACAGAACAAACAAAAGCAATGGAGGCAGATTGCCCATGATTAGATTATTTAGTTTTCATAATTGATATATACTACACAAGAGCTTCAGGCCTACATTGGCTCTTTCATGTGTAAGTCCGTGAAATGGAATTTCATTCGCGAAAGACAGCTTACTTACTTTTATCTTGGAAAGAGGAAATAACTCTTCGTTTTTTCTCTGCAAAATCCAATTTCGTATCATACAAGCTGGGGTAAAATTGCAATACATGAGCATTAGATTGATTGCCATGTTCCGAGGTCCCTTGAGGTAGAACTTGATGCTTAGTCAGTCAATCAGACTTCAGAATTTAATGGTAACAACAACAATTTTGCCCGCGAATTTTCCAATGGATATTACGGATCGTTATTGACCACTTTGGAAACCCTTGGTCTTGATCGCATATTTCAAGTAGTGATCTTAGTGTCGCCTATTGGGTAAAATATGTTGTCTTACGAAAAAATTTGGCTGAAGGCATTCATCCTAATATTCACGGGGTAGTCTCATCGTAACGGATATCCAAAACATAAATATCTATTCCACCTGCTGTTGCTTCACCCGCCAATTGTGGACATGCTCGGGTAAAATAGTAATGCGACATCCTTGTGAAAGACGGATAATTTTAGAATTGGTATTATATCGTTTTAATGGCACTTGACGGCTGATAGAGTCCATGCGAATTTTAAAAGTTACTAAGTATTTTTTTTTTCGAAATATTAACAATTATGTGAATACCGAAATTCTTGCAGGTCAATTGAAACACTACTCAACGGTCGTAAGTGCGAGGAGCGGTCTTAGTTTGGCGGTCGTTAAACGAGTAGTACCTGTACTTGACTGGTAAAAATACAGCAAATGCGATAACTTCTTATGTACGACTGCTCGTTTAGTATGTAGTTATACCTTTCTTGATAAGAATGGGAGGTCTGGGTTGCTTCGAACTGTTGCCTGTAGATCTATTTTTTCATTGAAATGAAATATGGGCTATCTGTGAATGTTCTTTTACTGCTTATTGCAGTCATATAAGGGATGTCAGCTATTACCTATATCAAGTTTTGTTTTATGTTGTGTCTTCTGCGATCATGGATGTCGATTAAGGTTTCACCGCCAAAATGCAAGTGACGACGTGTCTGCTGTATAGCTTAAAGCTATTTCATAGATCGTGTATTGGATTACAGATGGCGGGGGATCGCTTTATGTTATTTAAACGTCTATCTTGAAGTTTTGCATATAGTTGCGATACAGTTACCGGTCTCAGACTTCCTTATCTTCTCGAACAGTGTTTGCTAACAACACTGAGGACATCGATAGTCGGGTATTACTGTTTGATTAATTAGTGACGTGCAAAACAATATTTTTGTCTTCTATATTATTTCGAAATAGGTAAATCCACACGTAGCAATTTTGGCCTGGTTATGTGTTATTGTTTGAAAAGTAGAATGTGATGTCCGTGTGGTTTGATGTTTTGTCTTCGTAAACCCAGCGCGTACTGTAGTCGTCTGCTTTATCGCAAGCTTTCGACTTGTTTTGATCGATTCTCCGAAAATTCGCCGTATGGAAACGGTGGTAATTGCACAATGATTTTTCGACTTAAAGTTGCGACATTTTCCCGCCATAAGGACGGAGATCGAGACAAAACGCGTGTAGTTTAGAGAACGACATCGAGCTAGTCAGACGCTCTCGTCTTATGCTTGGCTATGTCTATATAAACGATGGCCCGCGACAGAAATTTACCAAGGTGTTGTATATAGCTCGCGTCGTTACGAACCTAGCGATATCCACTACGTCTAGACGCTCTCGCAGTCGTTCACACCGCCCGCCCAAGAGGTTACGTGACCGATAAGCTGTTTCATTCAGGTAGATCCGTGTTCTTTGTCTAGTTCAGTAATCGCCGATCTCGTGTAGTACGAAATGGAATAGGTAGATAGTATTTTGCGTTATTGATGATTGGCCCGAAAGTTTTATGTGCATTCATAATAAATTTAAGTGTAATACAAGTGTATAGTGTCTGTCAACCTCTTTTCGGGCGTAAGTGTGAAGCCGCAGTAAGGTTGATGTTGTTGAAAGATTTAAAGAGTTATATCGTCCAAGTAAACTGTGCCTACATTTTCTATTTATTTTGCCTTAATTATTATTTCAATGGCCAAGAAATTCGGTATATCGACACACTGCAGGTAAGTTTAAAATCCTGGGACGTTGCAATTTTAGCAAACGCTACATTACATTGTAAAACTGTATAGTATCGGAGTGCTATATTTCGTAATAGTAGGAAGTGGTGATGTCTGTTTGATGAAGTGTATGAAGTGACACAGCAAAGTCATATATATGATAATAGTGCATGTTTACTCAGTATCCCACTGGTCCAAGTATTCCCCTGTGTGTCATTGTGAATTAAAGCTTAGAAAAGGGCTTGCGTTCGTATTTGTTCTTTCAGCAACGAATTCGCCATTCCCTTTAAAACTTGGTTTGCGTATGCCCTCGAACAAAATTTCCCCTAAAACGACATGTCGTAAATCTTCCCACAGACGCTTGTCAAATGAACGGTGTGAAGTGCCCACTACTTGCGGCTAAATACATAAGTGTAATTTCAGATGTTCGTGATTGTATCTGCCTCGATTGTACGAAGTTGAGTGCCCTAGTTGATTTCAAGTTTTTTGTGGAATTCACAAACAGGCTGAACATTTTTTTCCGTATTGTAAGTGCCGAACCAAGTCGTTAAAAGAACAGAGGACGTAAGTATACATCTTGATAACAGTGATAAAAAAATTTTGGGCTTCGATCTCGTAATCGTAATACTGTCGCACACGTGTCCCGAATAACATCTAGGCAGCTTTTTAATATTAATATAATGAAAATACAATATGGGATCGCTTATAACGTTGAAATATGGAAAAATATTATTGACAGAATAAAAAAGGGTTAAGGCGCTTGAACTAACATTATTGAAATAGGTCATGAGGTCATTTAGAACGCTATTAATTAATTATAAAGTCACCTAATAATTTATATATAATGCATGTAGTACCATCAACCGCGTGTGGTACCAATTCACTTAAGTATGAATACAGAATGAATTATTGCTACAGTATATTTCATAAATAAGATTAAAGGATGGGATAAATTTTCAATTGGGAATCCAGGTGAACTATAATTTTCGAAAAGGAAAATTAATTCAATTAAGACAATAACTGCTAAAATAGTATTTGCACAATTTTTGTCACCTTTTCTCTAAATAATCAACACTTTAGCTTTAAGCCTTGCGTTGCCACACAACTTTAGATTCAACTCTGCCTTAGAGGATAGGAATGTGCCAATCTAAAAATATTTAATTTAAAAATTTCATCGATGCTACTTATTAAAGAAACGATTGTTGTTCGACATAGTATGTATATATGTGATCTGCATTCCTGTATACCTGGAGGTGTGAAATTTGGACCAGGCCAAGCCTGTTAAAAATTGCGCTAGACGCTTTTGCGTACTACTCAACCTCTCCCCCAGACTATCTTAGATGAGATGTGCCGCATGCTTACTACCCCCCAAAAAATTCCACATATTACTCATTAATATTACGAATTTTTTGAGATCCGCGAATTTTTTAAATCAAGCCGTTCAGCCCGGTGCTAAAAAGTTCGAGGACATGCGTCTGGCTAAAACATGATATTAATTCACCAAATAGTAAGTCATTTGACCCTGCTACTCTACTGACTATGACTATACGCTTGAGAGGAAGTTCTCGCTCATGTTTTGGTTTGATTGCATCCTCTTAGTAACTAACTATGATATCTTAAGTTACCGTGAATGTATTCTGGTTTCCGTCTTCCATCATCACATGTTACTCGCTTTTGTCATATGGTCGCAACATTTCAATTTTAAGGGATTGTTCAATTTTTCGGATCGATTCTATCCGGTGTATGGAAACGGTTGAATTCAGTTTTATTTTGTTCTCAATTTCGTTAAGAGCACGAAACCACAGCAATTGTTTTTAGCGACTTCGATAATTGCAATTTCACGAAAATCCGCTCGCTAACTTGATGACGGGCCCTTTTTGCATATTTTGTGTATTTGTCTGGGTTAGGCCACTATGGCTCGTAGCGGCGGTTCTTTTTTTTTGCATATAAATGGTGGAACTCGTTTATCGTTAGTGTTATAGCGCTCCCGTATTTCATTTCGAACTTCTCTCGCGTGTGATATCGTTCGTAGAAAGCGCCATTTTGTTCGTCATTCACGCGTCTTCAAAATGTCCGATTCGATAGCTACGGCTAGTAGATTATTTTCCCCGCTGATGAGCTTTCAATTCCTTGTTCCTGCTCGTCTTTCCGCATATGGTTGTTGATACAAGGAGAGAATTATAATAAGCAACGACCAAATCGGAAAGCCGTAGCAAGGGCATGTGAACTTTCACCTTTCGAATTCTTGATCATCCACCTCGTGTATAATTATTTGCTTGAACACGAGGAAATCGAACTATTTTTTTAATATATTCTATATTAGCTAGGTTACGTTAGCATGTCATTTGTGAAACCTCTCCACTATTGCAGGCTCCCCACTATTGCAGAGTGGGATACCCTACTTTAAGCCGGAATATATCTATTACGTTATGATTTTGAAGCTGGGGATTCCGTGATATGGCTATGGCTGCTCTTTTGTCTAACAATTGTTATAGCGATAGTTTTATTGACACTCTGAGGATAATGAGTTTTGGAGGCTGAAGCCAATTAGCCTGCGTTGTCGTATATCTAGTATAACACAGTCGAATATGCTAATGTATAACAATATTACCTGAAGTCTTCATTCGATAATCAGAGTGTAAGATTTAGATATAGCTATGAAGATTTACATTTTTCCATTTCAATTCAAACGTTCTAGCGTGGTCTCTAGTATGGTGTTTATTGCTATCAGTGTAAATTTAATGTCGGTTATCGTACACTGCCACGTCAACTCCACAAATACACTCCCGCTAACAAGGGAGGAAACTCCACAATCGTTGTCCAATTTTCAGAAGGTCGTAAAAACGAAACGTGTCATACTTCGGTTGAACGATGCTCGTAATTCTACTCTCTTTAACCTTACGAGTATATGCATGATGTCCACATGCCTTGTTTCAATGTGATAAAAAATTGGCGACGGAAAGCGATGAGATAATTATGCGCTATTTATTTAAAGTCTATGCATATGGCGTTTCATCCCTTGTAATCGGAGCGAAATTATGTTTTATTATTCGTTTGTCTTGATACGGGGTGAATAAAATCATACTTAGGATTTGTTTAACGCCCCCTAACTGCCAAATGAGTATCTGAATATACTGTACCTCAAAATAATACATGGGCATTGAAAACCGGTCCGGGCGTCCGGAGAAAATAAATTCACACTTAGGACTTCCTTAACGACCTCTAACGGCCAAATAACAATATGAATTTTCCCCCAGAATAATGCATGGATATAGAAAACCGGTTTTGGCTTCCGTAGAGAATATATCATACATGAGGCTTCTTAACGCCCCCTAACGGCCAAATAAAATTATAAATAAATAACAAAATAAAATACATATAAATTGTTAAGAGCATTTCAAAGATATTTCTTTTGATCTCTCAGGAGTTTGAAGGAAGGCTGAGCCTTTGACACCATAATCTAACGCCCGCTTTGATCTGCATCCAGAACGAACGAACTATCGAGTTATGCAGTAGAATGTAGCGGGCGACATAAATGAAAGGAATTCGTTTGGTTTTAGAAATGTGCATTTTGAGGCCATTAGCCGTGAGGTTGACGTTTATATATAGCTTCCTAACCTTGTAGTTTTTACTAATTTTTTTGCGTGGCTTTGCCCTCGCGATCATTTTCCGCCGAAAATCCCAGGTAAGCCTCCACCAGAATTATTGTATGAAGGAAAAGCGTTTGACATTTTACTACGGTGAGATCGACATGTTTGAAACGGTGGGGAATCTGTCAATTGTTTCTTCCAACGTGATATTCTGGCCGCTAGAGGGCGTCCTGGTTCCGGAGCATTCCTGGCATGGCCAATTGTTCGGTTATAAATGTAGTACATTCCCCGTCGGAGTAATTATGGACCAAGTTGGTAGTGGAATATGGTCGCTCAAGATTTGTGCGTTTAGTGCGTTCTGTATACACTTTTACCCTTCTCTATTCAGATATTTGTCCAAAATCAGCAAACTCTTTGGGATTTATTTTGGTTTTATTTCAATGTTAGAACAGAGGTGCAAAATCATAGCCTGGCATCGTGGTTCTCGATCACCAACTGAAGTTGCTGAAATTGGATAAAAATCTAAAAGGAAAAAGACACTAAAGTGTCTAGCTACCCGTAATGTTGTAAGCAGCCAAACATTGTTAGTACTGTAATCACTTCTCGTTTCAGTGTTTAAGACATTAGGATTAGATCATTAGACAATGCGACTAGACATAGAGTGTAAACTAAGTTAGTTCACTGCTATTCATCAAGAGGCTGTTGCTGTTTGCTGCCGATTCATTTTCCCTCGGCCTATGAAGCTGAATGAGTTGGATGACGTTTGACCTCTACGTGGCAAGAAATTCGAACCTGTAATTCTCCAGCGTGGAATGCGGGGCCCACATTTGAAAGAATATGATATCTTGAAGTAAAAAAGTACAGGATGTCGACAATGCCTTGATGTCTTGCTGTCGATATGGATGCGGTGGTGATGGAAGTCGAAGCAGTATAGTTATGCTGCGTTGTACTGTTGATACAATTAGGAAACGGAATCATTTTCAATTGCCTTTTCAACATTGACTTTGACTTTGGCTGGACTCCGATGGCTATAAGGACGCTGAAAATCCTGAACGAACAATTAAGACGTCGATTTTGCAGGCAGATGACAATTCCGAATGAACTCTATACAGACGGAAGTTTTATTGAGCTGCTGTTTTATCTTACATAAACGCTTTCATTTAAGAACAATATACGTATACCATTGACTGCTGCACTGCATCCGTTTGAATACAATGAAAAAGTTAACGATTTCATGTGACATTAGTATGTACCGAATATGACACAAATCTGTTAAAACTTGGCCTGACTTGGTTTTATTGTTATATCCTGCAGAGTAATTATGTGTACAAGGTGTGCTGTGTCTGTTTCTACGAGCTTAAATGTTACAACATGAAAATAAAATTCATCTGAACAGAGAATCGTGATTTGCATGTCGCTCCAAATTTACAATTTAGTGTACATGGGTCACAGAAATTTGCCATGGCCAACTGGAGACCGTTTCCGGCACCGACACCGGGACCAGGACCGTTGAGAGGCACTGATTTTGTTACCAGTGGGGGATAGTGCTAGTTAGTTATTGATGCCTTGAAATGAAAAATCATTGGTAGTACACAAACTAGGATATTCACAATGTGCAGTAATTTACTAAGTCGTAAATTGTTTTGGAAATTACCGCAAGTCGTAATATCTGCTATTGCTGTTGATTTCGTCTCAGCTTAGGAATTAAAATTAGTAATTTCAACCGCATACTCCGTTTGGCAGCGAATATTAGAATGTAGTCGCCATTTTGTAAATTTGGTACTAGACAGAAAAACGATCAATCGGCACTTGATGTTATCTTGAAGTAGCAGACTGTTTTCTGTGCATACAATATAATTTAATTAAGGTATTCGATTTCGTGGCCTCAACGTGCATCATAATTTGTACTACTATCACTTACCTTTGTTCCGTGCAACAGATAACTTCAAATAAACTGGATTTTCAGCGATGTTATTGGTTTAAGGCATTTCGTGGTACTTCCTTCCATATACATTAATTCACTTTCGCAGCGTTTATAATTCGTGTCGCGAGAGCTCATCAACAACTGACAAGATGTTGACATAGGACCATAGCTCACCTAGGTCCACAGTATTTGTTTTAATATTATACCATTGAATTTCCCTGCATACTGCATCGACCCATCTACTGGGCTGTGCCCCCCCTCGTTTATCCATGGTAGCATTATATTTTTGTAATATATGTTACTTCCCATTGGNGCATTATATTTTTGTAATATATGTTACTTCCCATTGGTATGAATATCAGCCCAGAGGAGGCACGAGACCAGTGGTTTGATTGACAGTACACGCCTTGTAAATATTTTTTCAAATTCCCTCAGTGATATCAGAAAAAAATTGAATAATAAGGAAAACGTAATGACCCACTTTGTTATATCTCTTATATCTCATTACATTTTTGACAATGATGCTATGGGTATAATCTTGCCTGTATGATCCTGCGAAGCCTTGCCTTGGTAAGCCTTCAAAAGCTAATCTCAAAGGTATGCTTGGTAACCTGTGGGACATTACGATTAATAAACTATTACTTACTACTTCATCAGCAAATCTCAAGTACGTATTAAATTTATACCTACAGTATTTCCTCACTGTAAGGAGTTACTCGAATGGAGTTACAGTAGTTAAAACTACCGAAGCAATGTTTTATTGTCGTGTTTCAGTTAGCATTTGTGATATGTAGATTTATAATACTAATCACAAGAATCTCGCGGGAGTAGCCAACTATATATATAGCAACTACGGTATTGATGAATTTCTAAAAATACAAATACTAAACCTGATGCAGATCACAATTAAAATACTCGGTATTTTCCCTAGGGCTGTGGAAATAAGTTTTCTACGTAGGTGATATAGAAAGATAAATAATCATGTACTTATAGTACGGTGACCAGGGATCCTTTATGTATATTGCTTCAATAATTTTTGTCGTCTGCGAAGCGCAATTGATTATGACCCCAGGGCTGGCGGTTGTGCATCCTTTTGAATCCTGAATATAGAATTAATATGCCTTCGACGATAAAAAATCTTAATGAAATCTCTGAAGTGCTGTGTAAGGACTCTGGACGGTTTAGCTATTAGTGGCGACAACATTAATTCCACTAATTTCTCCTAAACTAACATCCGGCTGTTTATTCTCCTCCCGAATACAACTACTACTACTGTCCAGTATAATCAAATCTTACTTATGTTCATATTACACATCTGCTATTTTGCTGCGCTTGGCGTAGATGGATAATGTTTTGTTAGAGGGACTATATATGAGTAGGGCAGAGGCTGGTTTATTTGTTATTGTAGGTATTGGTTCAAGGAAAGTTGACATAACGATTTATTTTTGTCTCGATGTCAACTACTGTAAAAACTACATGCTATCGTTCAATGTTCGATTGGCCAATAAGAGCAGGCGGAGGAAGAATGTCGTTCTCGAGCAGACGACTACTTCTAGTTGTCAAATCAGATTGCTTTGATTGATTATTTGTTGTTTCACTGGGTCAGCTATGTAAATAAAAAGGTGTTTTGCGAGATCTCTAAATCGGCTTTGTTGAAATTACCTGGTTTTGGAGCGGAAAATCTTCTGATTGGATGGAATGTCACGTATCGACTAACTACGTTCAGTGCGTTCGCATGCTTTGTCGTTACTTACCAGGTGCGACTCCCCACTCAAGTAACAATGGCCTTGAACCTCCTTATCTAAAGGTTAATAAAACATACGAAGAGTTTTATTGATTATTTTCCGCTGCCGGCAATTTGTATGGAAGTCGGGACAGTTACATACATTCACATCTAACGTTATAGCGATGCCATGTGATTTTAAGTTGATGGCTGAAGCTAGTAGCGTACAGTATATAGTTGTAATACTAGCATGGAACATGCAAATGACTGGAGTACGAAAAATGGAGATACAATTGTATATGACGATGATGCGTAACGCTATTTCATATAAACTGTACAAGGTACAGTGAAGACATGTGTAGAGTAATAAGATTAACGCTAGAGCAAGGACATGTAGTCTGTAAGTCTCAGAGAACGGTGAAACGTGGCGATAAGGAAACTAATGTGGAATTTAGCAAAACTGTATAGTGATTAACTGTTTTGAATTGTGGAGAAAATTATCATTGTTGAAGGAAATTTATATTGGTTTTGAATATAATCAAGAAGATTTACACTATTAGTTTAATTCGTACCTTTCCTACGAGTACATACGATATTTACCTTGAACATAAATATAATCATTCAATAAAAATATAAAATGTAATTTCAGCAGAAAGAGAGAATGTGTGTGTATACATTCAATAAAAATATAAAATGTAATTTCAGCAGAAAGAGAATGTGTGTGTACACATTCAATAAAAAAATGAACGTGGCGTTGTCCTGCCGTACGCCGACGAACCGTCTATAACGTACACGTTCGCTATTCGTTCTTTAGTAGGAACCATTGTGTGTGAAGTTGTAATTCGTGACCATGGTATAGCTCGTGATGGTGTGTCTCCTCGCCTAATTCCATTATTTGATTGGATCATCTACCTACATGTTGTAATACAGTACTTTACTCTACATTACCATATGTTCGTATGTGTTATTATTTCCTTAGGCGTAAGAATAATATTTGGAGTTGGAATTTTTTACGGTAGTTGTATTATCTATAAGTCGTACATTTACAGAATATTAATACAGTAGGATCTTAATTAAAGTATTACGACTTAGCGAGGGATTACTGTTATTCGTTTCTAAATTCATAACTAACATTAGTTTCATTTTGAATTTCATCTGAAAAGAACTTGTGTAGTCATCCAATCAGAAGCGTTTTCACGTTCTACCCTTGACTACTGGTTTCGACCCTCTATATCATTTTTTGCCCCCCATTTTTCAAATTTTCACGATAAAACCAATCACAGTTGTTCGTGTTTGGAGATATTGAAAATTTCGTGTTGTATGTTAAATGTCGTATGTTAAATATTATCCTCAGCGCTGTTGATGGACGTTTAGAATTCCATCGCTGCTGATGTATGATGTAGATATTCGTTCCGTGTTTATCAAACACACACGATGTTCACATGTTCGACGTGATGTGTTCAGAAAACGGTTGTATCTGCGCGCCTGTGAGAGGAAGGAGTGTTTTTGATTGGCTTCGCTGACCGTGGCCTCAAGTTGTCAAAGGTTCCGTTTGTGTACAATCTAGCGTAACTGTTGTTTCCACCGTAGTCACCTCGACAACAACCATTGCTACATGTCAAACAAAACAACTTTCTCTATTTTCCTAACTATCTACTTATTCGTGCTGAATAAGAGGGGGAAATTTGCCCGCGTCGGTTTCAGACTATAAATACAAGCGTTACGTAAGTTTCAAACCGCGTGCCGAACGACCCTGTAACCACGCTTCCCAAACAACCATTGATCAATGCAGTTTATAAGGCTGTTAGTTAGACAGCGAACCACCTGGTTACAGCTCAATTGTGAAGGTTAGATTGTTAGAATACACTTGTTAATTATGATAATGGTGATTGTCAGAAGTGTTCTGGTTCTTCATTTCGAAGTTTGGTGAAGTTTTTATCTCCCGAAATATAATATAAAATATATAATATGATGCCAAAAAAATATAAATAATAGAATATAATAACACAGGAACGTACCTCTCGTTTATATCGTTGAACTTGTGGTAAAATTGGTTCAGTTTAACGTCGCCCTTTCCAAGGCTCACGATCTACGACGTTTCACGGGGACCTACTGTATAGGTAACCTATGCTTTGACCATATGCTTTTGGCACCGATCACAAAAATATCTCATGAACAGTTTGATATGGGTGCCATATTTACCATCTGTCCTGGGCCCATTACTACTAGCTCTTCACGGCCTTGTGCTTGTTCACCTGTTTTCGTGAGTTCATTGTGGTTTCCAGAACCGCTTTACGTGAGAACTCTGCTTCCATCAGACTTAGGATCTTATCATGCCCAATGGTGCATTTCGTCTATTATCTGTCTGGAGGTTCGCATTTGTAGCAAATATTTGTTATTTCCTGTGCAGGTAGTCTTTCAGAAGCATCCCATTACGCGATTGTATTTGCCGGTTGTCAGTCATCCCTGTTTGTTTCCTCGTCCACGTTCGAGTTTTTCCGATATTTTTGATAATTGGTCTTTTTGTTGGCACGCTGTGTATTTTTATATCGTATGACCCGGTATAATTGGTTTTTGGAACTTTTTTTCACGAATTCCAGCAAAGCGAAGCAGCTTGTTAAAAATTCCCTGGAGTTGAAAGTACCAAAATGACATGTGAACTTTTTTTAAAACTTTTCTGAGAAGACGACATTTCGGCAAACAGGGGTCATGCTTCATCTTCCATGTGCGTGGCATAATAAAGTAGGTGTCCTTGGGCCAGTATTTGACCCGTTCACTCGTAGTAGGACCATGCTGTTTAACTAAGGCACCCAAGTTAGGAAAGTTTTTATTCGACAGCTCTCTGTTGACACCCCGTGTTTAGCGTGAAGCTCTCGGTGTCAATTCAAAATCCTCAAGATGGCGCTATTGCGTTATCTGGAATGATCATTCATACTGTGATTCTGTGAAACTTTATTTTACCATAACCCTATAGCCAGGGCTGCCATA
>QXVX01008452.1:23923-34541 GCA_013436065.1 Halocynthia aurantium
AGCCTAATCAGTACTCTGCGTGCACACTGGTGTACCGTGAGACGATGCTAGGTGTACCGCAGTGTATTTGGGTAGGGAAATCTTATTTTTTTTTCCAGTCGTTCTATTTTTGGTTCCAGATCGATGGTTGCCCTTCCTAAAAGTCCCATATTAAACTGTTCGTTAAGAATTTTGTAATCAGTGTTAAATCCATACCAATCGACTCCTTATCATCCTTGTATCGTACTAATTTTACAACTAAAGAATAAAAAGCCTTTTTCCCAACTCCGAAAAACCAGTGCAGTGTAAATTATTAATTTGTAATGTTAAATTAATCAATAGCAGATAAAATACCGCGAGTAAAAAAATAAGCCATCTAATTCCGACCAACGGAATTGAACCCGCCGAAGCGCAGTAAACGTTACAGTATAGAGAGGAGGAAACAAAACTTTACAAAACAGAATACAGATAAAAGTAACAAAATAAAAATTCAAATACTTAGCATTTGAAGCATTCGTTTCAATATTCGTTTTAATATAAATAGAGCGAGAAAAATGCGTTTCGCGATACGTCCGTACAATGGATTTACGAAATTTACGTCGGCTTCGATCCACGTTTCCATCCTAGAAGCGCGTTGGCGTTCGTGCGAAAGTCTTTGCAGGCATAGAGAGTGAGGGTGTATGTATGTATGTGTGTGTGTTTGCGTGTGTTCACTTGTATTCCGGCTTAATAAGTTTTCCTGTGAAAAAGTTGGCCCCTGTTGTATCGTCTCGTACGATGAAAAAGAAAGGCTTGGAAACGGAAACGAATTGGGGCATCATCCGTGCTGAGATGCCGATCGATGTCGCGGCTGCCGCTTCGAGTCCTTTTTCATTCACGTCTATCGTCGCTTTGTGTCGCATATCGCTCACGAACAGTCTTCCTGGTCCCGGCGTCATTTCCGTCAGGTCGGCTCTGTAAGGATCGAACACGTCGCGCATGCCCATAGTCTTCAGGCTCTCGATCAGGTCAGCAGCCGTGGTCTGGATTTTGAATTTGGGCATGGTTATACGGCACATTTGAGGATATTTTTCGTATTCTGGAGTGTAAAACATTTCCAATGCTCGTCTGACTCGTTGCTGTCCCTGCGCTCCTTCGATATTCGAAAAATCTCCTGCCACCGACGGCACAATTAGGATCATACTTAAGTCACCTGAAATGAAGATGAATTAAGAGTTAATTTAAATCCCAGACGAAGTCGATAATCAGGAATTCACAATTTAATCGAAAAAAAGTCATTCATTCGTTTTGGAATAATAAGGTGTCATCTGTTGGATACTTTCTTTAATTAATTTATTTAGGAGGGACAGAACCTGATAACTTATAACAATACTAATACAATAATACGATCAGTATCTAGAGCTGCTATAGATGGTAAACATTAAGATCAATTGAGCCATTCGTATTTAGAATTTTTTTAGAACTCCTCTCACTCCTAGAATTATTGCAGCGCAATTTTAGTAACATTTGACGAATTGATGACGTACCTTTCATTTCGATTCTGACAACATTTGAATCGAGTTCGTTGTTGAATTCGCTGTAGCAATTTCCGCCATTGGTCTGCATCATATCGGCCTCTATCGTTTTGCCCGGACTCAGTGTAAACTCACCCTTGATGGATCGGTAGAACATCGTTTTCCATGAAGCCTATTGAACAAAAGTTGCATTTTAAATTTCATGTTCTAGATTTTAATGTAATGAGGGTTTGAAAAATGCTATTATTTTCCTTTTAATGAAATAAGATAATCATTAGAGTTTTTTTTCCTCTATGGTTAGCGAGTGGGTGACTGGTAAAGTGGTTATTCATATTTCTTGCGCGAACGTGCATTGGTGGCCACCCATAGCGTGCATCGTAGTTTGCTTTTGAATTTACGGATGTCTGCGATCGAGTTGTCGGCATCCGCATTCTCGACCCGAGTATGCACACATGCGTATTCCCATAAACAAGAATTAACTGATGAAATTGTCAAGGTGGTCGGCATTACACCTTTACGCTTTCGACCCGTTGTTAATCTTCATAAAAGCGCGTCTACTTATCGAATCTGCCTGTCGTATGCAGCTTACCTTCAAGTACATAGCGTTGATGATGAATAGCCGAGTGTATTTACTGATGGATCCTTTCGGGGCTAATTGCTTGACCTTCTTGTGTGTGTGCTTGGCAACGTAAGCGTTGATACGTATACGATTCAATTCAGGGCTTCTTTGGAAATTCACCTTCTTGGCGGTAACACCGTAGTCACTAAAAGATAAAATTTCAGTTTTATATTTCAGCAAAGTTTCAATTTTTCATTTTACATTGTATTTATTTGAAATTTCATGTCCAATGTCCTCATGCTGGTATGATAAATACGTGGGTAAATAGTAGTTAAATGTGCAGTCAAATAGTCATTGATTAAATGAATAGTTGGTAATCAATTTAGGAGATTTTCATCACGACTTTAAAATCTTTCTTGCAACATTTATTCCTTATCATGTGAGGTGGAAATTTTGGTTGTTATTTTCGCTAGAGCGATTTTGATTGCAAAGAAAACTTTGCTTATAGCGATAACTATAAAGAACGTGTGCGAACGAGGACTGTAGATATAGTGTATGACTATTTTAAATGTATAATTTCTATGTATCTATATATGTATTTCGCAAACTCACTCTCTCATTCTTTGCTTGAATGGCTTGAGTAGTTTAATGGACTTGTCCACGTAAAGCCGGTTCGCTGACGTGACATCGACGTCACTACGTTTACGAAAGATGATGCTGTTCAATTGATTCATTTCTGTGCTTAAATCCGCCAGTGCTTGTGCTCGTAAAATTTGCATCGCCTGTGCGCGTGAATTGCCACCGAGACCTATTAGAGAGAAGCAGTAATAAATTATCTGTTATCATAGTAAAAGCATACACAGTTATGTTATGGTTATGGTCGGGTCGATCACCATAATGTTATGTTTTCGGTTTCTGTCGTGTTGCGATACAAAATTAGAAAGGGCTTGGGCGGGCCAGACAGCTACACGTGATCGACTATAACGACTTCGTTTCTGACACGATCCTGCCATACAGCTGAGAGACGGATAGTATAACACAGTACACAGTATCGTTTTCGATTCTAGCAATATATATTTGTCGCCTCGTGACTGACGCGACAGACCTGACTGTTCTCTTGAACTATTTAAATCTACATCAAATCATTTCTAATTTGAATATCACACGTTTCCAAGAAAGAAGGACTAACCTATTGAAAGCATCCCGATTGCGGTGTAGATGGACAACGGTGAAAACATTCCGTTTCTGTCGGTCCAATTTTTCGCCATTTCCCTGTACAGGTCGAATGTGAAATCGTGCATCGCGCTTGCCACACCGATTTTGAAAGCTGGTGTCGCTTTTTTGTCTGATTTAAGATCGTCGTCAATGTCATCCTGTAGTATAATATAAAAGTATGTATAAGTATAATGTAAAAAAAACATTATATTCAAATTTACAATACATGCAGTAGACAGTAGATATTACCTCTTCCTGGTTCACGCCCAAATCATAATCTTCGTAAAATTCGTCTTCTTCGTCGGTAGAATTATTAGAAGAAAAATATCCACTCGGCGGTCTGCGAAAAGGGTATCCTGTTGCGGAGAAAAAACTATGTTAAGATAAGATATATAATGTGAATATATACCCCTGTATAATATTCTGTATGTGTATGTCGATGTTACGCGTTATATCTACCGTGCTGTATCACTAATGTGCGCTGGATTTCCACTGTAATCACTACTGGTTAAACTAAGGTTGTCCGAACCTTTATAAAATCGTGTGACTTAAAATAATAGTTACGGCAATATTTTGAATTATTAGGCATTTCTATCTTACTTAGTATTGCTCAGCATTTTCTTTCACAAGTTAAATCCATCTTAAATGTTAATAACCAAAGGGAAAATGTTCCTCTTCCCCATGATATAAATGTACATAATTGCACACGACATACATTGAAAAAAATCAGACATTGAAAATATGTGAATACATATTGCGTTTTATATAGTTATATATCAGTGCATTGATAGTTTGAAAGGGCGCTTTGTTTAGTTGTAAAATAAAAGTTATCCTCTAGATGGCGGATGTGAGTAATTTGTCTCTTGTCCCATTGCGTTATATATTATACGATTATTGAATGACTGTGAGATTGAGATTTGTCCGGCAAAACTTATATTCCTGCCCCGCTTCGGAGCGAAGATGCTGGAAAATCTATTGTTATATATAGCCGATTGCATTCATAATTCCATTCATTTAAATTCATATTTTTTCTCCCAATACTTGGTCATATTTATCGATTGTAGCACAATAGACAGTAAAAACGGATAAAACAGCATTACGCTAATAAGTAAGTGCCTGTGATGTTCAACTTACCAGGCCAAGGCATGTTCGATATAGATTTCTTAGCGTTCAGCGCTTCTCCGTCGATACAGAACGCGATAAGTAGGAGAAGCAATGTAGTACATGTCGTTTTCATCATTTTTCTTGTTGTTGTATCGTTAATAGTGTTTTGTAAGGTATAATAGCTTATAAACTGCAAAAAGAAAACACTTGGGTTAATATGAGATAACTGACTGCAGCGACATCGAAACAACGCCGCTCAACTCTATAAATATCAAGCTATATGTGGCGAAGGCAAGTAACCCCGTGTAACTGTTAGCACACGGTAGCGTGATACGCTAGTAAGTAATATCGTTTTCATTTTCGAGACCATTCAGGTCTATTTCAGTGTAAGAAATGTGTTTATGCATTGCAGTATAGCATACTCATACGCCTGATGTTTGAATACATGATTACAGTATCGGATTGCATCGTTTCTGATGTCTTGAAATCTGAAAAATCATAGCTATGAATGCAATGCACTAATGTGATCACCATCCTGCGTTAACTATGTATATTGTTGCACTAGCTGCTACAGCTCCCCTGTCTCATCCTCAATTCCATGAATGGTGTCGTATACGTCAATACCCTGTGACCGGCTTTGAACATTATACCTCAGCTGTCATCGGTTCTATCGCAATTCTTTACCCTTTGAAATTTCCGACAACTTTTCAGACACAATATTTAGTTACCCCTGTCTAGTCCTCTTCCTTTACCCTCGTGTCTAGCAGGACAAAAACCGCCTTCTTCGTCTACCCTGTCAATCCATTCGGAAATGTTTAATCCTACAATTCCGGAGTTCTATTTATACAAGTTTCGGAAAAAAGATCTCACAGATCCCGGTGATTTACGGCTTTATCGCCCGAAGGTTTTTTACCATTCCCTTTATCCAATTTCTAAATATTCAATGCCCCACGCCATCATGTAATTATCGCTTCACGTCATTTTAATCTTACTGTAATTACGCCACCGGCTGGGTCATTGTTTCCATAGCGATGTGGAAATTTTCTGACCCTTTGTATTGCGGAGACAAAAGCAAGCATTATGCATGCAATTAATTTGGAGGGCTATGTGCGTATCCTTTATACAATCTAACTGCGACGGATAATTACTCTGAATACTTACAAAGGAAGAATACCCACAGCGAATTATTACCGACGGCACTAACATATTTAATACATCCCCCAGACTCTGCGTTTCTACTCTAGCCATTCCTATGTTTGACTTAGAATTTTTGTAGTTGTTCCAACCTAGTATTATCTTACTAGGCAACCAAAGCTGCACTCTCTAACATCACCATGTCGAAACCATTGCATTTTAACTTCAATTGCCGAGTTCCACTATTGTTGTAGTAGCCTGTGCAGCAGAAAATCGTATGTATATCGTTGTAATATATTTCTACTTCTCTTTCCGGATCGCTATAACCCGGACTGCGAATCTAGGGTTCTTGCGCTCGCCTTATATGTACTCCGTTCAGATACCGTCTTTTTTTCTGACCTTTCTCTTCTGGCTGCTTACGTCATTGCTACCTCGCCCACACACTGCTTGCTTACGGCAGAAATAGTAGGCTGTCACCAGACTAATGTGTACTGGCCTTTCGCTTCAGTATCACTTGAAACTACATTATTGTAAATCGTTTCTATTAGCTCTTGTTTGCGTTTCGAGATTTCGAGATCTTTCTCCTGCGTTGTATACGTTGTATTTCAAGTACCTGGCCTAAGAATTTCATCGCATGACATGACATTACATATCGTTCTTAAGTACTTTTATGCTTTCACGTATATTGTACTAGTACAGAGTGCTAGATTATTCATTAGGCCGAGTAGGCAGAAGCTTACGGGTTAGGCAGTTATACGGGCCCGATTGCAATGAAAAATTACATCCTAATAATGTACATCTAGAATATGGTAAAGGGGCCCCATCTCTAACATTAATTCGGTCCTGCCTTGACTGGTATCTCTGTTGCCAATGTCATTGTCATGCGATGACGCTGATACATTTCTTTTGGGCTTGTGAGTTATTACGGATTACAAGATTTATTCGTTCTGGCAACTGTGTAGAGGCAACTAATAAAGATGATCTGAATAGCGTGGTCAAAAGTTCATGTGTGATAGAATGTATAAATCAAATATTCAGTACGGGCGTTTTCTTTATAAAAAAAAAAACTTGTGTTGACACTGTAGGCGTTGCTACTCCTTTCATCGTAATATTCATTAAGGGCCATTATTAGTACACTCGTTTTCTGTGACTTGCGAATGAAATTAATTATACTACACCTAAATATACTTTACAACTCTGCTATCAGATGAGCTTATATAATAAAAAACGGATGGGAAAAGTGCTGTTGTGGGCTAACTGTAGAAGTGACATTGTTTTTACTTTCGGTAATTTTCTATTGGATGCACGCATTCAAATTGTTTGTTTTGTTTTGAAACAATGTCGCCATTTCTCAAGGGATATTTACCAAATTTGGTACTAAGGTCTCGCTAGAATAATTCAACAACAAAGAAAATCCTGGTTCAGGTTCTAGGCTCCACCTAGTGGCCAAAATATGAATCTGGATATCATATATGCCTATTAGAGTTTTTCCTTTGAAGGCTTGCCCTGTTTTGCTTTGATAATTTAATGATATGCAGTGTATATGATGTAAGTTATGAACTTGGTGAGCATGAGGAATAAAAGAAGTGCATCGTCTTGCTTAAGCGTGAGTGGCATCGAAGCAGTCACTCAAAAATTCTTTTTCAACGCTTTTCCCATGGACGAATTCCAAGTTATTGTTTTCGGTTTCGGATCCGATCGCTCTGGTATTGACCCCTGGGAAATTCCACTCTCGATTTGTCCAAGGTTTTGGAATCTATCTTGATTGGTGATGAGCAGAACGTGCCCTGTACAAATAAATGCCTTCCGACGCAAATACATACGTAGTAGGTGTTGTTGATAGGTATACAGACATCAGACAGTCTTGCAGGAATTCCTAACGAAATAGCTCCCAGCCTTTTCTCACCGCAGCCTTCCTATGTGTGTTGAAGAATGTAGATACTTGTCTAGTTGCCGTTTGGCGACGTGTTTAACTGCGTACATATAGATCACTAAACGATAAGACAAACAGATGATAATAAGTGTCAATTTTCAAATTCAGTAAGCATTGATGGACGATTTATCTCATACAGTGCATTGTAAACAGGTTTATGTTTTTAACGTCGTAACGTGACTGCTGTAACATCGGCACAGGTATTTCTACTTTTGGACGTGACCTAATAAACAAGTTATTTTAAGACTGCATCAGTACTTCTAATCAGTGCGCCGCGAGACGTTAAATCCCTCTGGGTATCGTATGTAGCAGACGACGACGCGATCACTTCCTAGTGTCAGTAGATAGAATTAGCTCAGATAAATTCGACGACACCCATTCCTTGGATTGATTTTGAAAGTGTTTTAGTTTGACTTGTGATTGTGCGGAGACAATTAAGTTTGTCCGGAAAACTCCTTTATAGACTGTGATGTCATGGGTGATGGTCATGTATGGGGGGTTACCGTCAAAAAGAGAATTGTAATTAAAAAATATATATTCAATAGGGCACCCTGACCTGATAGCCCCCAGAGGTATTCCACTTACTGTAGTAACTCCGAATGTTCTAACGCATATGATTGCCAAGATCCGATCCATACATACATCTCATCTCTCGTTCATGATATACTTGAAATTTTTCATATTTCTAGCGTATTATTAGCGAATTCTATCGTATTTATATTGCTAGATCACTGTAAATATGAAGTACTCAAGTAATGAAACCTAATATAAATAAAGTATGTTGTTTATCAGTAGCATCGAAATATGAGTTTCGGAAAAGTGTTAAAGTTGCATAATTATTCCCCTATACCTATCCTTAGATATTCATTGCCAAAACATGAGATATATTCCATAATTGTATTTAGAAATGGATGATATGTAGCGATTGTAGTCGTTGCTTGATGTAATACGAGATTGATGATTTTAAACCACACCATCAATCAAATCAAAGAATTTCTTTCTGATATTTTCAATGTTTGAATTTTTAAAACTTAAGTGTAATTTTATTTTGAAAAAGTGAGAGAACGCGCGATTGTAGAAATGGATGTTTTCGTTCGAGATAAAAAATTTCAAAAAAATTGTTGACCTATGAAGCCGAATGTAGTTAAGCGAAACTGGCAAAAAGTGAATATGAAAACCCAAGCTAATTCTCACTTTCTATATATTTATATATTCTTTTTAGGATGTATGACCCTTCGAAAGACCTTAGTCATTCATGAGTATCATCAGTTAACCTTACAAATATTTCGTTTTAAAATAAAAATCGGTAACTCATTGACAGTAAAAAGTGCATTTGGCAGGATAGGGTTTAGCACTTTCGTTACCGTTAGTCGAAACGTGTCTACAAAAATCGAATAATCGAAATCATAACACTGCAAATATCGCCGACATGACGCTATTTCGTAAGCGAAACTAACGCTATTCGTCTGATTCGCAGAAAAATAAGTTGCTCGGAAGTTTTTTATTGCAATATAACATCGAGCTAATATGCAAATCGTTCTCTAACCAAACTGAGCTCTCAGATCTCATTCACGATACCTGGAGAGAGGAACCACCAATCGATAAAACGGGATAGGTACAGAGGCCACACGCATGAATCATTTTAATGATCGTTTTCTGCAGGCAGGCTTCGGATTCCCTGATCATTGCGATTGCCCACGTGCCACGTTATTAGCATTCAATTGGCTTTTGGTTTCGTTTTATCTTGCATCTTCAAAATGCATTCTGTCCATGCGATATCTTGTCAGAATAGAAATAAGAAAAATGTGGAAGGAAAAAAAGATATCTGAATTTGCATAACACGAGTTAGCAAAGTTTGCAGAATGACATTGAATAATCGTTGTCGTCTGGTCGATTCCACCGGAAGCTTATTGGGTAATTTTACCTCGAGATTCGGCGTGCAAGGCAATAGTGGGAAATATATATTGCATCGTATAGAAACTTCTCCTATTGTCAATGTATTTGTTTCTGAGTTGTGATTTGGATCTCGAAAGTTATGTGTGCTATTCTTGCCTCTTGTCGCATAAAACTGCCCTTTTATGTTGAGCTGCGCAACCCAGATATGAGTATATAACTCAAACAGAAAATCATCAGGATGAATTGCTGTAATGTGGAGAACATTCGATCGACCGAATCTTGATATTGAAATGATGAAATTTTGCAATGAACGTGCATGTGCAGTACAGTATAGCTCCTGGACATACGCGGTGGCTCATTGGACTTTTTTGGTAATTCAACACCAGAAAGCCTCCCTCAATCCTCAAATTGCCCTTTTCGAACTCAGACATTGAAGAATATTGTAAACTTAACGTATTATCAAATGCAATAAAAACTTCTTTTATAATAACGTCAAAGACCGCTAACAAAACTACTTTGACGATTCGAAATACTGAGCGCAAATAAAAAGCGCAATGTAGTGATTATGTAATAAGATTTTTAAACACGCTTCATGTCATTTTATGGACTTCAACGATCACTACGTAACATAGTTACACTGGAACTGGTGTTTACGACATACCACTGTCGTTTTAAACCACTCAGACCTCATAAAACGCCGTACTGCTGGTTATAAAAATGAGTCTTATTCGATATCATCTGGCTATTAATATGCCAATGATACGGTCAAAACTTTTTGGATTTACGTTCTTTTATTTCTCGTGTGGTATTAATTACTCCCAATAACTGTCACCATTTTGAACTGAAGTCGCGCCACATCAATCCTGTATTACCATGCTAGTAGTGTATGCACAAGCCAAAACATTATCTATATTAATCTCCCACAATGCAACTTAATCGTACTTCACACGACCCTTACTTCGTACGTTCCAGACTTTGAATGCTAAATTCATTAGAAATTCCAGCATGATTATAGGGTCTGGGAACGGATTATATTCGCTTACCATTATTTCTAATAGGGAGAACTGATTCGGACTTCGAACAGCGTCCTTGAACGAATTAAGCACGAATTATGAGGGACCACTGTATATGCAAAAACGTACAAATTTGAGTTAAAGACAATGCATTATCAATATACCGCTTATTGTCCCTCACGATCGCTGTCCGGAGAAGAAAATTTCAATCTTGATATAGCTCGCATTAAAAATTATGCACGCTGTATTCCGTCTTGTGGTTGTCAAATAG
>QXVX01008457.1:0-10302 GCA_013436065.1 Halocynthia aurantium
TTTCAATCGGCACGCATTTTCCTCTGGTATAGGATATTAAATAACAACACATGAAAACTCAACTGCCATCCAAGTGCCCCTGGAAATCTTCCCGTGAACCCCTGGGGATTCGCGAACCCCTGCTTTACGACGACTGTGCGAAGCGCGATACTGTACTTGGAAAAGGCGAACTATACTCGCCTTACGACTGCAAGAAGCAAATTTGTGTAGGCAAGCTATAATCGCTTTACGATCGAAAAGGGTTAATGACGTCACTTTTTTATCCAGTTAACCAGCTGAATTATATCCGGATATCGGATAGCGAAAAAAACTCCCAGTTAATCGGTTAACCGATATCCGGATAAACCAACCCTAGGCCTATAACATAGCAGAAGTTAAGAAAATCCAAAATTTAGTTAACAATCATAATTAAAAGTGGGAATAGAGAAAGAGCGGGAACTCATTAAACGAAGAAATGACGCAGAAAGCGGCACATGGAACTTGCATAGCAATTTTGTACATTTTCCCGTTTCATTTCATCAGAAACTAAAATAAACAATTTGCACTTTTCCGATTTTCGATTTCAACCTTGAGCCTATTCGAAATATCATGTCCGTCGAATGAGGGAGATTCCAAGTTACACATTAACTAAAACATAGTGCAGTACAGTACTTTCCGTCATGCATACTCGTTAATAAACTACTACATGGATTTTAATTGTGCAAACTCGTGGTGTTTATTCGTATCAGTGTAGGGATAATGTCAGGTTGAGCATAAAGCCCACAAACTCACTTAACCTTAGAATGTCAAATATTACGGTAAGGGTACAAGTTACAGTAAAGCTACAGTAGGCAGCTATTCTTCCAAGGGCTCAGTTCATTTCAGCCTGGTGCCGAAATGGGTAGTGTACATTTTCTCCCTCCAATTTTTCCCCCTGTACTTGCGGATTAAAGTAAATTTTACCCATCATTAGCATTACCCGATGTGAGTATTCATCATATTTATCCCACTAGAATTATGCAGTTTCTTGTCACTTACAAGCGTGAATCTGTAGGGATTGTATTATTTTTCACCAAAGTGATTGTGTCTTTGGAGCCAATATTGACTAGAAGATACGTTGTTAATGGATATGCGTTACTATATTGCCAATGAATGAAATGTCACACAACTACACATTTCAGATATAGGTAACGCTGTCAGTAAATGCGGAATTCGATAAGGCTGCAGCAATGACTGATAGGAAAGGCACAGTGCAGTTGAAATTGCAGCCTAACAGATTGGCTACTGCTGGCATTTTGTCCCGTTTCCTCTTCTGGTAAGCTATTTGATCCAAATTCAATGCAGTAACGGATTAATGATATCGTAATTACTGTATTATTTGTATCGCCTTTAATGTGTCTTTCACAACTGAATATATTACGTTTACAATGAAATTAGTATTTTAATTTTGAACTATAAAATGGCATGTAACATTCAACTGTTTTCAAACCAGGTGGATGAACCCGTTTTTCAAAGAGGGTAGGAAGAGAAAGATCACGGAGACTGACATGTACCAACTACAGCATGAAAATGAGTCATCCGTTCTCCTGAATCTACTAGAAAAGTAAGATTCACTCAACTAAATTCAAATTTCCAAAAATTTCAGAATTTCATTGAACAGAGGGCAATTTTCCTGCTCTCATATCCTGGATATATGAATTACTCCATTAGGATCTATGTTATCATTTTGGATGTTTATATTCATCCTTTCAGTTACAGCATGACCGTAAAAGTACAGAACTCTGTTCACTGGTTGAAGATTATATTCTCTGTAGAAGTAAAGAATCTATTCTTATCTATACCTTACTTGTTTCTAGTTATAAGAGATACGAATTAGATATGTAGATATTAGTAATGGTAGTTATAGATCTTCGGAAAAACATGAAAAACTTTTTAAAGTATTTACCAAATCGATTTTTTTCAGAAACTGGATATCTCAATTAAACAAAAAGAAGAGGAATAATAATCATAAACCGAGTCTTACGAAAGCAGTTGCACAAACACATATTTCAAATTATTGCTTGCTGGTTCTATTTGGATGTATAATTGTAATGAAAGGCTTCTTCAATTTATATATTACATGTTTCTGATGTATGGTTTATGGACGTTTCACTTCTTGTTATAGGAGTTGTGTTATACACTCATGCCATTGATCATTGGAGGACTAATAAGTTATTTTGAGGACAGTAAGAAGACTCCGATTGGACATGCGTACTTATACATTCTCGCCCTGTCTGTAATATCGATCTTTGTGAAGATAATAGAGCATTATATCGCATACCTAGCATCATGTACCGGTTGGCATGTAAGAATTGCATGTTGCAGTCTGATGTACAAAAAAGTAAGACATTCCCATGGCTAAGCCTATTACTTAGTCTTAAAGTTGTACAGTCAATTCTGACCTCAGTTGTATAGATTCTCGCCCTGTCTGTAATANCTCAACTAACAACTCTATAAAAACTGTGACTTGTAGTATGTAACACCCTGGGAAATATGAATATTTACTACACTGATAACTGTGGCTATGACTAAACTCTACTCAACTGGTGGTTTAATGGAGTAGCAACATGGTTCTAGCATAGCTGTATCTAATAACTTATGAATTCACTTGAGACTCCTTGCAAACAATTCATATACATTTTTGCCAAGCAATTTCTAAATCCATTAAATGATTTTGTACTCAATGTCAGATGTTACGACTAAGTCAAAAATCTCTCAGTCAAAGCTCAACAGGACAGGTGGTTAATCTGGGATCAAATGACGTTATGCGATTTGATTGGGTAAGTTTCAAATACATATGGTAACATCCAGGATATAGGTTTCCTTCTAAACTAACATAATATCCTGACTGTATCCTCCTACTCTAACATAAATGATTATGATAGCTAGTATTGACAGTGTCATGTGGTAGTTATAAACCAAACCAATTCATTTTGCAGGCACTGCTTTATTTACCTTTCATGATATCAGCACCCTTTGAATTAGTAGTGACTACTGTCATTCTTTATATATTCATTGGCAGAGCAGCAATGGTAGGCGTCACTGTTTGTTTTGTACTAGTGATATATCATGTGTTTAATGGGCTGATCTATGCAAGAGTGAGGTGAGAGTGTTATTGAAATTACAGACAATTCAAAGAAAAAAGTAATTTTGAATACTTGACAGAGCAAAGGTTGCTGTCATCACTGATAAGCGTGTGGGACTGATGTCAGAAATTATCGCTGGTATACGAATCATTAAAATGTACACATGGGAAAAAAGTTTTGCAAAAATCATTTCGGCTGTTCGAAAGTAAGATGGAATTAGATAAACTAGATGTATCTATCATTATAATCAGTAAATTTATGTAATAATTGTAACTGAATTTTTGAAGGAAGGAAATTAATAACTTGATGATCTGTGGAATTGCGCAGAGCATTAGTGGAATGTTGTCTCGTTGCTCGGGAAAGTTGGGAGCATTTGTAACATTTGTAGTAGCTGTCTATTTAGGAGATGAACTTTCAGTATCAAAGGTTATCTATTGTAGTTCTTATTTTTTTAAATTGATTTTCGAAATGTTATAAAAAAAATTCTGTTTTAAAATGATTTATCACTTACCTTTTGCATTCTCATGAACGCAAGGTTTTCATGACCCTTGCATATTTCTTCAATATCACCCTGGTGTTGGGAACGTTGCTGCAAGGTTCCATTACAGCCACAGCTGAAACAATAATATCTCTAAGGAGGATTCAGGTTTATAATACTCCTGAGTGTATTTAACCTGTAACTGTCATTATACTTAACTAACTTTTGAAATTGTTTAGACTTTCCTATTGCTGGATGAAACTGAGGTGAAATCAGAGATTGAAGATAAGAATGAAAAGCCTATTGTAAAGTTTGAAAACTTTTCTGGAAATTGGGTTCGTATAAACACATTCACATTTACATTAACTCATAAACAGAGATAATTAAAACTTCTTTTAGGAAACAGAAGATGATTACCGCTTTTCTTTAAAAGACATATCCTTTACAGCTGAAGAAAATTCATTGGTCATCATCATTGGTCATGTTGGATCAGGAAAAGTTGGTGATATACTATAAATAGTAACAGTGTTATAGCTTTCCATAATACAAACAGTTACATATTCGGAAACCATTCTAGTATTCTTTTTCGAATCTAGAATTTTCAATCTTATTGTATTTCAATTCCTATTCTACGAATTCATTAAATATCTCATTCATAATGCTTTTTCACAACATGCTTTAATGATCCTCTACTTAAAAAATGTAAAACTAATGCAGAGCTATAGTAGCTTTAACAAGATGGTCTATTTATAAATGTTTTTAAATCACTTTGATGTGATACATGTTTAAGGTATATAGGAATAATCTAAAACATATTGTATCTGATAAGAGAGAAACACAGGATGTGTTCATTCAACGGAGAGGAAGTAAGGAGAAGGAAAATCTTCGCTACCAGCGTGGGAATTAATTTTTATAAAGCTATAAAATTTTGTTTATGTGAAGTGTTCTACTGTTATCCAATAGTTTAATATTCAAATCTCGATGATTCTTTCCACTTGAATTAAATATTACAATTTTTAGTTGTAGCTCACCAGTGTGCCTTTATCTCACCTTTAGTCCTCCCTCCTTAATTCCATCCTGAAAGAGCTTCCAGTGAGTGTCGGCAACTTGGTTGTACGTGGGAATATTTCGTACACCAATCAAACACCTTGGATATTGCCTGGTACACTGCGAGATAATATTTTACTCGGAGAGGCATTCGATAGAAAGCGATATGATACGGTTGTTGAGGCTTGTGCACTCCCACAGGTATTGTCTATATTTTTACAATCCAAAGTTAAAAATGCCACATAAACATTCCCAACATGGATTTTACCACACTACTGATAAAACCAGTCCTGTAAAGATGGTATTATTAGTGTGGAGTGTATGTACTGTATTGGAGGCTTCCATTATTTACAGGATTTGAAACTGTTGCCTGCTGGAGATCTCACTAAAATCGGAGATCGTGGTGTTAACCTTAGTGGTGGGCAAAAAGCTCGAATATCTTTGGCGAGAGCAGCTTACAACAATGACACTGATATTTGTTTACTGGATGACCCATTTGCATCATTAGATGTTGCGGTCGGTAATTTTATATTCAAGCAGTGCATTTGCAGATTGTTGAAGAACAAGGTACAATATCAACAATATTTTACTAAGAATAATATTTTCAATAAAATAACAAACTCACCAAATAATGTTGGATTCATTTCAGATTCGTATTATTGTGACACATCAGTTGCAGTTTTTGAAGCAAGCTGACCTGATTCTTGTCATGCAAGAGGTATATTCATAATCTTAAAAAGTAAATTCATAAGTAAAGATAGATGTCAGCTTTATTACTGATTTATTACTGTCAGGGAAAAGTTACTGCACAAGGCAGTTATCAGAAATTAGTGGAAGATGGAACAAATTTTACCTCACTGCTCAAGTCTGATAAAAATAGAGTTACCTCTATCAGTTCAGAAGGTTTAGTCACTTCCAATTGTAATTTAAATTAATACTGCACTAATATTGAAGTAAATACAAAGAACCAAATTTTATTTCAGGTTCAGAGTTTAAAAGCTTGATAAAAAGAACTTCATCGTCGAGCGCAACAAGCATTTGTTCGCAATCTATTGATTCTATGTCTTCTGTGAGTTTATTGGTGTAAAATCTTACTTTATTACTTGTTGTTAAGCCTTGCATGCCAAATATACATTGAATTGACTGTAGTGTAATGGCTGTAAATACCACATTTTGTCTCACACCTTCCAGATTATGCATTAATATAAATAATATTAAGATGATCTTACTAATACAAGAGATACCACAAGCAACAATACTCTAAATCTAAATGTATATCATGTTGATTCATTTCACATAACTATTGTACTACATGTCCAATTTTACCTTAAAATGTTTTTATTATTATTTTTGTATACTCAGGATGAGGAATTCTTCAAGGATCCAGATTCTACCGACAGCAAACCTATAAAAAAAGTGAATGCCATAATCTACTTTACTCTACTGTATGTCACCGATCTCATTTTATATAGCTTCAAATGGTATTTCTTCTTATGTAAGGTGCCTTGTGTGGAAGTTATATGTGTTGATGTAATTCATGTATGTGTGCCCTTACCATTAGTGTCCATCTTTTTTCATTCCTATATGTTGGTATGTATATAGTGTAAGCAGCATTAATCTCATTTTAAATAACTTATTTTTACCTTAATATTGCCAAGGTCAATCAAGATGAGAAGGATACAGAGCAAAATGAAGAAGGCTCTGTAAGTGGCTCTGTTTACGCACACTACTTTCGTATCAAAGATCGTGCACCTCATCTTCTTGTTTATTGTTTCCTTCTGATTTCTGCCCAAGTGCTTGCTATAATTTCAGACTGGTGGATTGCTGAATGGTAAACAAGAATAAAAATGAAATTTGAAACAACCAATCCTCTTATTTAAAAATATCTTTCAAGGACCACCAAATATGTTAAATATCAAACATCTTTGCATTCGAACAACTCCAATATAACTGTATTCAACGATTCCTTCATCACAACAAATACAAGTGATGCAAACGATTCTGTGATAGTTGAATTTGATAAGACATTCTACTTCAGTGTTACTGCTGGTATTAGAAATATTTCAATGAATTCTTTCAGCTTTAGTATCCAACTGTGATATTGTTCATTGTTAGCTTTTCAAAATGTTTACAGTGCTCATCGCATGCTCAATGGTGTTAATATTATTACATAATTTCCTGATGTACTATCTAAACCTAACGAGTGGAATACACATGCACAAACGGATGTTTGACACGATTATGAAAGCAACTGTTCGATTTTTCGATACTAATTCTGTCGGTAAGTCTCTTTTCTAAATCTTAAATGGTTGCCAAACTTCTGCCGCTTTTATATGTTATTATATATTTCTTTTAGGCAATGTGCTGAATAGGTTTTCTAAGGATATGGGGCAAATTGATGAACAATTGCCTACACTGTACATGGACTTACTAGCCGTGAGCATGAGAGATTAAAATACATACGATTCTATATTACTAATTTCTCAAACTACCTGTTTGTAGGTTGTCATTGTGTGCATTAGCTCCACTGTGTTGTCAATAGCTGTGAATGTTTTTGTTGTAATTATAATACTTCCTCTGGTGGTTTACACAGTAATGCTACGAAAGTATTACCTCTGCACCGCACGGACGATCAAGAGAATAGAAGGATCCAGTGAGTTATTGAAAATTGTTGTTGACAAGACAGGCATGTGCAATTTTAATGGTCAGCAATAGAATTTTATTATCGGTGATGGAAATGGGTTTTAGGTACTAGGGGTCTGCTCTGCTATGATTGCATACATATTGTATCAGTAACTCATGTAAATTAAGATAGGTATATCAAAAGTGAAATATCCAAGTGTGATTTTAGCAAATATACATCTCTGATTGCCTACTAGTACAGGGTAGCAATTTTAGGAGATTGCCAGTTAAGGGAAGAATAATATTTTCAACAATGAGAAGTACTGGTTTAAAGCAATATTATAAAAATAAATAATCAAGTTGATGAAAGTGGTTCTTTTTTATCCAGCACGAAGCCCAGTGTTCAGTCTGCTGTCCTCAACCCTACAAGGATTGTCTACGATACGAGCATTTCATGCTGAAAAGTACTTTGAAAAAGAATTCCATTCAAGACAGGATTTACATAGCTGTATTTAGTATTTACAATTACTATTTACAAGTACTATTCGGTATGTTGAGAATCGTTTTAATTCATCAGCTGCCTGGTTTCTCTTCCTCACTGGCCAAAGATGGTTTGCATTACGTCTGGACATAGTGAGCAGTATATTTTTCTGCTCTGTGATATTGTTGTGCGTAGTAACATCATCAATAACAACCACGAATGCCACCATCATAGGACTGATGGTGTTGCAAGCACTCAAGTTTTATAATGCATTTGAGTACGGAATGCAAAGGAGTGCCGAACTTGAAAATCTTGTATGATTTTACGATTACACTCAAACCAAACTTATATAAATTCCTGTTCTTTATTTACCATTATTTTCTACAGATGACTTCAGTTGAAAGGGTTCAGCAGTATTACAGAATCACTCCTGAAAAAAATGTCATGAACAAGGAAGTGCTTGCTCCTAGTGGATGGCCAAAATATGGTGAAATTACATATGACAACGTTTCTTTTGCATACTATAAAGGTGGACCAACTGCATTAACGAACATCAGGTTTAATATAAAAGCACAGGAAAAGGTATTTCTTTGTAGATAAATATACTCATGGTTGCATGACATATCTCACATTCAATTCATTGCTATAAAATTCATTCAGGTTGGCATAGTTGGCAGAACCGGAGCTGGAAAGAGCTCTATTATCGCTTCATTGTTTCGGTTTTCACAGTCAATCACTGGGGAGATTTTAATAGATGGAGTTCCAACAAAATCCTTGAGACTTGAACTACTGAGAAATGCAATCTCTATAATACCTCAAGTAAATTATAAAGGATATCACCCGCCTGGAGATGGTCAAGGTGGTCAATCTTACCTTATGTAATTTTATTATTTGCCAGGACCCAATGCTCTTTACTGGGACCATGAGATATAACTTGGATCCATTTCTTAAGTATGAGGACAAGGATATATGGAATGCACTAGAACAGGTAAAAGTGCATCTTTTGAGAATTGTTATAGCTTAAATGTAGATTTAATTTATAATGTTAGCAGTCTGGATCACAAAATACCATGTTAAGACAATTCAATACAGGATAATGTGTCTGGTCTGTTCCTGTATACTTATCTTCTATATACAATTGATATTTGCAGAAACCCAAACAACTATAAATTTTCTTGTCCAAATATTTAGGTTCAACTAAAAGATTTATTCAAGTCTCTACCTTTGAAATTGGACACCAAGGTTTCAGAATCAGGACAAAACTTTAGTGTGGGTCAATGCCAACTTGTTTGTTTGGCACGAGCTATACTGAGACAAAGGAAACTACTGGTTATTGATGAAGCCACGGCGAATGTAGATCTTAGGTTAGAGTAGATCTTAGGTGTACAGTTTTGGAATTCTTCACTATGGTATTCCAGTTATTCTTCCTTAATACTTATTCAGAACTGACCGAATAATTCAAAAGACAATACGGGAGAAATTCAAACATTGCACGGTGCTTACCATTGCCCACAGGCTTGACACCATAATAGATTCGGACAGAGTTATGGTAAAGATCTGCCATAATATTTCATCTAACAATGTTGATTGTATGGAAATGAAAATGGTACTGAACTGCCTTACTTCAACAAAGTTTGCTGCTGTTGAATCACTCAACCATGACAACCAACAAAATCATGTGGAAATAGGCGAGACATGATGATGGAAAAACACGCTTGATTGCCGATCAATTTTTTTTTTCATTTAGTTGATAGGGTAAATATTAGGTATACTGGTTCCTGCATATGCTCTCCGTTAGATCATATGTTATTATAGTCCCTTGCCTCTATATGCCCCTGCGCACTTCTGTATAACTGATTAGACTTCATCTTGAAATGTAGTAGTTTATTATGGAAGCCAAGACAGCGAAATCCAACTGCTAAATGACATTTTGTAGTTGATTGGAATTCGGTCACAGAGAATACTGGGATATAATGATAATATTGTAGCCTGAACTCCTGTTTGAAATGGTTATTAGGTACTGAATGAAGGTAGAATCATGGAGTTTGATGAACCTCATACCTTGCTGCAGAATCCCGAAAGCTACTTCACCGCTTTAGTAGAAAGCAGCGGATCCTCGGCTAAGCTACGAAATATGGCTAAAAAAGTCTGTGTACATCAAATTTATAGTATATGCAATACTATATAGGCACTCACTGTTTATCTCTGCATTTTCTGTAGGCCTTCGATGTCAAGAACGTCGACGGTCTTGTGATAACAGACGGGGTGGACAACAAGCAACGCTTGTATCTTCAAGGATATCTTCCGTCCCCTGCGACATATGATTACTTGGATTTAGAGACTGGTGTTTAGTTTAGCAAGCCTTTTTATTACCTAGAACAATTAAAGTAATAATGAACAATAGTTACCATGTTCAAATTTAGCTTGAAACAATTTTTTTCAGATTTTTGATGATCCTACTACAAACATGAATTAAATAAAATCAATCACTTTTTAAGGAAACCTCACTGAGAAAGAGATTAACTCTACCTATTTTTTTTTTTTTGGAAAATAAAATTTTAATCAGCAAA
>QXVX01008457.1:10747-38784 GCA_013436065.1 Halocynthia aurantium
TATTCATAGTTAACACAAATAATTAGGACAAAATAAATTCAAAATATGCCCGAAACACAGAATATTCACTAGCACAAAACGCTCAGGACGTTGCCGCTACGAAATAAACACGTGAATTAAGCGAGTACGACTGCGCACTCGCAGAGATGCGCGATAGATACTGAACGTGCTCTTCCTTACAAATCGATGAGTCAGCTGGAAACGCTATTTATTGCCTCTCTATACCTACTCACTGTGTATGACGGTTGTTCGTATTCCAAAATTGTGTTCGTATATCGAAATATAAATTGAAAAAAATCGCGGTTCGTATATCAAGTTTTTCGTACATCGAGTTGTTCGTATTTCAAGGATCTACTGTATGTGTTTCTGTTGTTACCTCGCGACTTTAGCGATTGTCGTCCGCGCCACGGTTGTTTGCTGCTCGAATTATTGACCCGTAGCAGAGTGAAACGGTGACCTTTGTTGATTAGTCTGCCAGGTTGACACAGTGGTGGTGTCACGTTGCTCTACCTTCGATCCTGCCGATTGGGAAAGTCCTACTGTACAATGTTTGAGAATAGCAAGAGCTGAAGATGCTTAGCAAAATTTCATCAGCGTCAATTTTCTCACCAAGGCTTTGGAAAATACGAGTATTGATGAGGAAATGTCAGTACAATCGAAAGATCAGCGTGTTTTCTACTTCAGACCCAAGCAACGGGAATAATGATGCTTGGCACAAAGCTGTTTCCGAGGGTGAAAAAATCGTTGGATTTCCCACGTCTTTCTTAAGTTTGCAGGCTCTTTTGAGTAACGAATTTGGCGGGCTTGCTATTCACCTCAGTAAACTTGTTAGCACCAAACATCCGTTATTAAAAACTGCAAGAGGAATTGTGTTCGATTCCAAACACTATCTACAAACAAGAGGCCTCATTGTGTTATTGTTTTCTAAAGCGGTTGAACCTGCCCTTAAACAAGATGGCCCTAATTATACAGCAGCAGATATTTATAAGCAACAGCGAACATTAGCTGAAATAACTGAGCTTGTTCATATTGCTCTACTGGTACACAGAGGTTTGGTAGATGTTGAAGATCTAACAAAATGCCAGACTGTATCAAAGAAAGACCTGAAATTTGGAAATAAAATGGCAGTCTTAGGAGGAGATTTCCTTCTTGCCAATGCTTGTACCGGACTAGCACAACTAAAGAACCCCAAAGTTGTTGATTTAATAGCCTCTTCCATAGCAGATATTTCAAGCTCTCTGATAATACTCCCAGAAACAGGAACACATTGTAGCCGTAATAACTTTAAAACAATTCCTGGGACTGTGAATGAATGGGCAAAATTGATTCATTTATCCCAGGGAAGCCTACTTTCAAATGCTTGTGTAGCAGCCATGATATTGTTGAATGCAAACGACGAGTTCAAAGTTGCTGCAGAAACATTTGCAAAACATTTAGTGTTGGCTCAACAGATTCAGCATGACATACTACGATTTCACTCAGTTGAAACATTAATTCAACAGCCAAATTTCTCTGCCTTGTGTGCCTTGCCTGTAGTCATTCTTTCAGAAAAATTTGATGGGAAAGAGTGGCTTGATAATTTCATCACATCGATAAGTGACTCCAAGTATGATATAGATTTGCCTTCTTTACATAAAACTGTGTCTAGTGACAAACATGCAATGGAAACTGCCAAGGAATTGAGTATAATGCATGCAGATTTAGCACTGAAATCCATCGATGAATTTCCAGGGAGTGATGCTAAAAATGCTCTTAAGAATATAGTTTTATCAATTCGATAACAGTCACTTCAGACCAGTGTTTGTTTCTTAACCTGTGGTGCACACTTTCCCTAGTAGAACATATAGGAAAATGTAAAAAGAAAGTAGAGTTGCAATTTATTTTACGAAGTGACAACACAGTCATATTTTTTTCAACGCCAATGCAGCATCTCATGTCGTCTCAGTAAATCGTTTCACTTGTCGTGCTGTTGCGATAAAGAATCTCACTATTCAGCGAAATATTTCAAATTATTATATATCATGTGTATTTATTGTGCTGTATAATTATTCAAATTTACCATCCATTAAAATTAGCTAAAACACTTCACGAAGTATTCATAGAAAAGCTGAGGCTGCGGAATGGATCAATGAATAGTTTTCAGCTCAATCTGCATGTTAAACATCCGCAAAAACTTTTTCAGTTAGATAAAATATTTATCTCGTGGTATACAAAGGGATGAGAGTTATAGGTTGAGAAACACTGCTTTAAAGAAATATGTATGTTTGTTTTAGGTCTTGTAAGTTTAGAATGTGTAACAAAATGAATGTTATAGTATCCAGTTTGATGTCCAAACACATTCACAAGAGTTTCATATCAACCCCAAATATTCTCTGTGCTCGAATGTTGAGCAAATGCTGTTGTGCAAGTCGTTTTGGTGAAACAATTGGTCATCGAAATTTCTCCAATGCCACAGATCCTACCGAAGACGATTCAATACACGCCGAAGAGGAAGCAAAGAAGTTCTCCGACTTGTCACCTCACTGGTGGGATGGAAACGGTTCATTTCGGGCTCTGCATTCCATGAATGAAGTACGGGTGCCGTTCATTCGGGATTCTATTCTTTATCGCGGCTACAGCATAGCAGGGAAAGCAAATACTCCTACACCGCTAAAAGAAGTTGATTTGCTAGATGTTGGGTGCGGAGGTGGAATTCTTTCAGAGCCCCTAGCACGGCTTGGTGCGAGCGTATGTGGTATAGACCTTTCTGACAAAGCAATAGATGCTGCCAAACAACACAGACCACTTAAACTGAAAAATCTTCAATATCTTAACGCCACTGTTGATGACTTTGTAGCTGCCGGCACATTAAAATTCAATGCCGTTATAGCCTCAGAAATAATCGAACATTTATCCAGTCCATCGGATTTCATTGGCAAATGTAGCACTGTGATCCATTCTGGCGGTTCCCTGATTTTAAGTACTATTAATCGAACTGCTATTTCATATCTTCTTGCAATAGGTGCTGCAGAAAAGCTATTGAATATAGTCCCTGATGAAACACACAACTGGAATAGGTTTGTCACAGTTGAAGAATTGACCACCTACTGTAATGCAGCCGATTTTCATATAAGAAAAATTCATGGATTGTGCTACAATCCATTTCTAAACCAATGGTCATTTACAAATAACTATGATGTGAATTATATTGTACATGCTATCAAAGGAGGATAAGGAAATACATGGAAAAAAGTTTATATTTTCAAATGAATCATTTTATTCCATGATTTGTATCAGCGAGAAAGACTAACTAGTTGAACTGATTAAATTACATGTAAGCGTCATTGAAAGACCGCCCTATAATAATCCTCCTTACTTCGCTAGATCCAGCACCAATTTCAAATAATTTGGCATCTCGCAGAAATCGGCCCATTGGGTAGTCATTTATGTAACCATTTCCACCTGCATAAAACAAAAATATATAGTGTTATTGCCTCGTCATATGTTATGATTCACAATTACCGTCGGCTAACTTTGCATACATGTAACCATTGCTCGTTGTCCAGGATTTTTGCGGATGGGTATAGAATTAGGGATGCCGTAAACAGTTTTAATTGCGCATTTCATAATTTTTACTAGCATGACTAAAAGGTCGACGTTGTTGACAGTCAGTTGATTCTGTTATTGCCATTTTTGTCACGAGCAAGGCGACCAAGAGTGTGACAACATGAAAAATCGGGCAGAAATGATGGGAATATAAGTAATTTGTCACACTTCACTTATTGAAATGAGAATGTTATTATGGCTGCAAAAAATGTTTATCTTTTCACAATATGAGTAATACTTATTGGCATTTAGGTAATAATTTTGATGCTTAATCAAAGTGGACATCATACACTTTCTCACTAGACAAACAAAAGCGCACAAACATTTGCATAGAGCCGTCTTGTCATTTTAGCAATGTTCACATGATCCAATATCTCCTTTCTGAATGCAGCTACACCTTACCAAAACACTGTATTCCATCCAAAGCAACTTGTGTAGCCGCCTCTGCAACATAAAGAATGACACCTGCACAGTCTTTGTTATTGATATGACCCTTGTCACATGCTTTTGCAACATTGTAAGTGTAATTGCGGCTTGCGCTTAGTCTCGTATACATGTCAGCTATCTTTCCTTGCATGAGCTGAATTGGAATATGGATTCATTGAGTTTAGTGAGATTGCGGTGCATGCATGCAATACTACAGATACCTGAAACTCTCCTATTTTTTTTCCAAACTGCTTCCTTGTGTGAAGATATGGAATGCTGTGATCCATAACCGCTTGCATTATTCTGTAAATTAGAGATCTCAGTGGGTGATTCAAATAAAACAAGCGCAAACACAAAGCGAATACGATGCTACACAAAATTAAAGCACTGGAAAATTTTTGATGAATCACGGATTACCCTATTGGTCCTGCAGATAACACGATTCTTTCGAGATCGAGACCACTCATTAGTACATACACGCCCTGGTTCGTCCCACCAAGCTTATTCGTTTCTAACAGTGAAATAATTAACATTGATTAGGAATTTGCCTAGGATTGGAATGCCCTACAATTTTCTGATGCTGGTTAATATTGCATGGCATCGAGCCAAAACACATGAAATTTTGATGATAAATCTTCCTTTTTGTACATAGTAAGATATCAATTTAAACATGATTCCGATCACACTTCAACATAATTACAGTAATTTTGAGCAAATAAAACATACCCCACAGATCCTGCAGCTGCACACACTCTTTCAATATTCAATCCAGTCATGAGAACAAACACCCCATTATTAATGGACCCAACCACATTTCCAGCTGAATAGAAAGTATTTACTTGTTAGGTGACATGGCTCATAAAATATTTGGTAATGGTTCTAGGAAGATAATAGAAGCTGTATGACAGGCTCGAGGTACTTGGAGAGATAAAGAGTGCAGCAATTCTCGTAATACTTTCACTATGCATTACTTAAGAATTCAGACCATTTTATAACATGAAAGTCATGTAATACACTTGTAGCTAAACACACATTGACCGCATGTAACCTATATTCAACCTGGCAATATGGCAACCTGGAAATTTCATTTCTGATAAGGGAATGTCTATTTCAAATTATTGGACAGTCCGTTAAGACAAGTCTTGCATTTCAGATATTTTATGTACCGTATTTACTAGATTATAAGCCGCGGATGATATTGTTTTTTTTCATCATTTTGTGCGGCTTATAATCGAGGGCGGCTTATATTGTTATTTTTCATCATTTCGTGCAGGTTACAAAATTACTCACGAATAGCGGCTCGTAAAGTAAGTTGCTCGGACAATGGTAGTTCGATGTTCTACTGTATATTGTTTTTATCATCATTTCGCGCGCCTTACATTTTTCCCTTACCATACTATTAACGTTTAAACTGCGGTAGCACGTGTTTAACAATGACATTATCAATGATGATGATGACGGTGGATGTTAAAATGGGTGTCAAAAGTCCGGCCCGCGAGCCAACTGCGGCCCAGGAACCATTTTTAATGGCCTGTGGCAAATTCTAAAAATATAATGTAATTGTAATGTAGCACTTTTAAACGAACAAATATGAGTTTTTGGCAATAAAACGAGCTGCAACCGTTGTCTACAGTACCTGTCATGTCATTTTCTTCCCGTTATTAAATTACACAAGATACAGCACAGTGAGTCTGTATAGCATACAGCAGTATGTATAGCATAGTAGTGTATATTTGCATGCAACTTTTGTGGTTCAAAATCATCAGAAGGAACTATTGGCCCGCGGGCATCTTATCTTTATCAAATATGGATCAAGTTTGGACACCCCTGGCCTGGTCGCATCATTTCATGCGGCTTATAATCAAGGGCGGCTTGAATAGTTTTTCATCATTTTGTGCGGCTTATAATCGAGTAAATACGGTATGTAGCTACTGGATGAATGCCTGATTACACAAAAATAAAATAAAATGCTATATAGTGAGAGCAACTTGATCAAATTATGCTTGATTACAAAAGATTATGAATTAGATGCATCCATACTATGGTGTACATATGAAGTTACTGATTTGTACTCATATGGAATTGTGGAGTAAAAATTTTGAGATCGTGAAAAAATTATCGATAATGACTTTACATAAATTCGGTGCATCAACAACCTAAACTTAGTTATGATCATGCGCTACCTTAATCTACTGTGCACCATTTTATACATGACTAAAAACCAAGGCTGTAGCACGAATAGTGCCACGTAAGTGACCTGCACTCAGAATTCGTTTAGTCGTTGATCCTAATATATGAAAATCGTTACACCAATACACCAAACTGTTTAGCACCATCACACTTCCTGTTTCAATAAAAATAAACAAATTTCCCACTTTCGTTTTAAACACTAACATTCATATGATAAGACATTTATCTATTATTCAGTTTCCTTGCATGTTCTGACTCAGTTGTAAAATTTACACATTGTTCATGTAAAGTCAAAATAATCATAAAAATTTGGGGACATATAGTGACCGACTCAATTACAAAACTGAACTGATCATTAATTGAGCCTGGCATACCCAATGGGTCCTCCAGTTACAAATAGCCTTTCAATATCCAATCCTGTCATGAGTACATAGACACCCTGTTCATTTCCACCAAGCACATTTTCCACTGAACAAAAGCTGCTATTTAGCTACCAATCAGCAACTTCGTGCAATGTACAAGCAAGATTTCCAGCAAATAAAAAAATGAAACATTCAACAAAATACCTGGCACTTTGCAATCTTCAAAAATGAGTTCTCCGGTATTAGAACCTCTCATTCCCAGTTTGTCAAGCTTCGGCCCCGTAGAAAATCCTTCAAAATCCTTTTCGACAATGAAGGCAGTGATTCCTTTTGATGGTTCAGCAGTCATATCAGTCTTAGCATACACAATAAGCACATCTGCATCCGGGCCATTCGTAATCCAAAATTTTGTGCCATTAAGGACGTAGTGGTCTCCTATAAGAAAAAAAACGTTATCAATATAGGCCAATGAAGCGAGACACATGGTTAGTCATCCTATTCACCTTTTTTTTCAGCTTTCAATTTCATTGACACAACATCTGAGCCGGCTCCAGCTTCGCTCATTGCAAGTGCACCACAATGTTCACCACTTATTAACTATAAAATAAATTATTAACGCTTCCTACATTAAAATGCACTGTGCAGTGTTACCTTTGGTAAATATTTCTCTTTTTGCTCATGGCTTCCATTGCGAACTAGCTGGTTCACACAGAGATTTGAATGTGCTCCATAACTTAGAGCGATTGCAGCGGATATCCTGGACATTTCTTCCATAACAATGATATGCTCTAAGTACCCAAGTCCAGTTCCTCCATATTCAACTATTTATTGGATAACAGTAATGAACAAGTATTACTTTCAATGCACTGTTGGTATGGCATCAGGAGACTAATGACAAACTTTTATACTGTAATCAAACCGAGGTACAGTAATCATTATTCAAAGATCCTTATGCTTTCAATACTTAATGCAGCACTTAAACTGCCTTTAGTTGCCTAACAGACCCATGAAGAAATACTACACCACCACACATCCTGCACTCGCTCAATTCACATGTTTATTTCATTGTGGTAACTTCCCGAGCGTTTTGTGCTAGTGAATTTATTGTGTTTCGTGCATTTTTTGGATTTATTTTTTTGCTAATTCTTTGTGTTGACCATGGGTCCGAAGAAAGTAAGTGGTAAAGATAGTGGTGATAAGAAGAAAAAGCGTATTACAATAAAAGTGGAGAAATAAATAATAGAAAAACACAAGAGGAGTGCATATAGTGTACTCAGCATTGCAATACGAGCAAACGATCTGCACGATCATTTCTTGTATAATCTCTTGCTTTTATTACATGTACATATGTATTGTTATTTTATTTCCATCTGCACGTTTCTGTTTAAAAAATACCTCAAAAAGGCATTTTGCGTAGTTTTTGGAGGCTGAAACGAATTATTTAGTTTCCCATTAATTTCAATGGGAAAAATCGTCTCGTAATACGAGTAAATTGTTATACGGGCTGGGTCTTGGAACGAATTAAACTCGTACTGCGAGGTTCTATTGTACTAAGTTCCGCGTACCAAAAATGGTGAATATTCTTTCCTTATTTACCTGGAACAGTGACACCCATCAGACCCATGGCTCCAAGTTTTTTCCAAAATTCTTGGCGCTGAGGAAAATCATTGCTTTTATCGATATCATTGGCATATGGAGCAAGTTCATCTTGGAAAAATTTGGAAACTGTATGCCTCAGCTGCAAAAATGATGCTGGTTAAATTTATCAGAGGTTGCCATACAGTTACTAGGAAATTTCTAGCTAACAAATGGATGTTGTTTCATGTATATGGGCCAAATATTGTATCAAAGCATTTCAGACATAGTGATATGATACATGGTTACCAGACATATTATATTTCCTTTTAGCTTTTGTGACTAACTGTTTGCTATGTATTACTGTTAGGCATACTCGAGCAAGTAAATTATTCAGTAATAACATCATTGCATTGGCATTTACTTTGCTCAAAAACATATAGTTTTCAAAAAGAAATCTTAGTATCATTGAAGATATGAAATTACTATGTGTATGTGAGGCACATGAAACTCTTCTATTCCTGACAACATAGAAAAAGGGATCTATCAGCATCATACCTGTTGTTGGTCTTCATTCAAACCAAAAATCTCATCATCAATTGCAAGATAAGAAGAATGTCTGATTATTGTTGATTTGACTGAAGCAGAAGCAGTGCGAAGGTATGGGATCGCTGCTCTTATTCTAGTGAATTTAAACAAATTACTTGAAATCGAAATCATTTTAACACTTACAATAATCTTCTGCTGAAAAATATTTACAAAACAATTTCTTAAGATGTTTGATTAGCAAATCAAACCAGTTTAATACCGGTGACTCTGAAATGGCTGTTTGTTCAATGGCAATTGAGGATCAGGGTTATGCTAAAATGTTAGAAGTTGGTACCGTATGGTAGAGTCGGAAAGTATTGTGTAAAACTAATATGTGGTGGTGAATTATTGAGTTAGCAATTTTCTGCCTTCTCTTTACTCTCGCACATAAAGTTATCTGCCCTTTAAGCATTTTAGGAATACCCATGGTGACTGCTGGATATAATATCTGGAAAAAATTAATATTATGCGTACTACCATTCATCCCTATGGCTCAGAATCACAGCTCATCTATGTTAATGTTACCATATGTCCGGATTTTCCTGAAAATGTCCGGCATTTGGGGGTAAAAATCTTCATACGGGAGGAATTTAAAAAAAATTCCCGAAATGTCCGAAATTCCCGCTTCCAACCTTTTTCGCATACAATTATTAGCTTAGTTTTAACTTTCCCTCTAGTAGTTTGGTTGGTTCCTTCAAAAACTGGTTAGGTTTGGACTATGATAACATTTCTACCCCTAACCTAACCCAAGATACCGTAACCTAACATAACCAGGTTTTACTCCAGAGGTTCCAATAGACTAGTAGCAATATTACTGCCTTATTGCTCTGTGTGGGGCCAAATTTTGTATAAATATTATATAGACTTTGGGACAGTGTTGAACTGAATTTATGTCATATTGCAGTCTAGGGTTGGTTTATCCGGATATCGGTTAACCGGTTAACCGATTAACCGGGAGTTTTTTCGCTATCCGATATCCGGATATAATTCAGCTGGTTAACCGGATAAAAAAGTGACGTCATTAACCCTTTGCGGTCGTAAAGCGAGTATAGCTCGCCTACACAAATTTGCTTCTTGCAGTCGTAAGGCGAATATAGTTCGCCTTTCCAAGTATCGCGCTTCGCACAGTCTTCGTAAGGCAGGGGTTCGCGAACCCCCAGGGGTTCACGGGAAGATTTCCAGGGTGCGATTGAAACTCAGCGTAGATTTTCCCTGGTCTTGCGTTTTTGTGACGCAACCATGTGAAATCCACGGCTTTGCCAGCCAACCTGTGCGAGTGTGCGGGCTACTCCACAGACAGTGTGCTGCAAGCATTGTTGCATTGTTTGCCTGTCTAAAACCGCTCCTCGAATTGAGAAACTTATTCGCAATAAACAGGGACAGCCTTCACACTAATGTTCTGTATAAAGTGGTTGAAATAAATACTTTTGTTAATATCCCTATCATTACAATACCATTTAAAAATTATTAGTCAATATATTACAACTTTGTTTGGTGTCTGCTTACTGGGGGTTCGGGTTGATTGTTTCATGACTCGAGGGTACTCCGGTCCCGTTTACACGACTCCACGATCGATGCGTTGTGCTTCATACGAAATGCGTTGCAGAAGCAGTAAATGTTAAAAATGCATGATTTTATTTTCGTTAGCGCTCCTACTCGTACAGTGCATGTGTGTGTATATTTACAATAAAAATGTGTCATGATTTTTACAATCAATTCATCACACAAATCTTGTGAAATCGATTGTCTAACAATTAGCGGTTACTATCCGGTTAACCGGTTAGCTAAAAATACAAATACACGGATATATCCGTTATCCGGATAGTGAAAATTATTGATATCCGAACCAACCCTATTGCAGTCGTACTAAGAGACGTTCTGTATTTCGACTGAAAAAAAGGCAAACCCAAATGGAGAAATTGTAACACGAAATGCTTGACCTAACGGTAAATAATAGTAATTCAATTCAGAAAATAATTACCTTATTCTAACAAAATATTTAATTTCAATGTACTAGCATAGCTTGTCTATCTGAACTTTATTACTTAATAATGATTGCGTCAATTCTTCACCGTTTGCGTACATCAGCAGCCACGTTACTGACTTACTCTTATACTGTTGTATTATCATAAAACAAAAATTTACTAGATAAAATTGTTCTGCAACAATCCTAGGTCTGATGATTGATGTGCGAGTTGCCGCCATTGCCTATCTTACTTTCGGTTTCGTTTACTGCTAATAATAATAACCACGTTTCATGTTGCTGGCCCGCAAAGCATTTTTTGAATGTTTACCGGTCCGCAAGCATAAAAGGTTGGGAACCACTGCCTTAAGGTACGACCTTCTATAGTAATCTATACACTATACACACCAGGACTTCCCAAACTAGGGAATATTACTTTGTGCATTATGTCTCAGATGTGCAAATTTTAGTGTGATTGCCGCAATAGTAGATTGTACTTTGCCATCTAGCGGTTGGAAGTTATTACATCACTTAACGGATAGAAATGATCCAACAGTGACATCTAGTGGTTGTTAATTTTACTTCACCTAAGGCTTATGAATAAACTAAGGTGAAGTAAAAATTTCCAACCGCTAGATGTCACTGTTATATCATTAATAACCGTTAAGTGAAGAAAAAAATTCCAACTGCATGATGGAAAAGTACAATCAACGCTTATAAAGGATCTTCTAATGATGATCTGGGCAAAAAAAATTGTTTATCACTGTCAAACATGAAGGGTCGCAGAAAATTTCGATAAATGAAAAGCGGTCGCTAGCAAAAAAAGTTTGGGAAGCCCTGTTCTATACTACAGCTGACACGATCTTAACCCCTTTACAACACGTACGTCTGTAATCTGCAAACCATTAACCAGTTGACATTGACACATCTGACTTTATTTAAGTAATCATGGATAATACTAAAACCCACATTACCACATGTACCGGAAGTACCAGCTAAATACTGGCCGCCCGACAATGATATGCGACATTGAAAACGTAGATCTCTCAGTACATTGCTCGGACACTAACTAACTATATATCTGTAGGGAGATCAGCTGACAAGGAATTAAAAAAGCTCCGAGGTCTCGATCGTCGTATCGAAGATAATTCGCAACATTGGAACGTAAAGCCTCGGAACTCCTTAGCACAATGCTCAGCCAATAACTAACAAATGGTGTACCATTTCGTAAGGATATATACAAGTTATATTTTTGAATTCTTTATCAGCTGGTCTTCTTTCAGATATATTGTTAGTTAGTGTCCGAGCATTGTACTGAGAGATATACGTTTTCATTTTTCATTTGATAGAACTATATAATCTACGAGACGAGGGATGGGGTCCGCTATATTTTCTGCATTATAGGCAGTGGTGTAGTGCTGCCGGAGCTTGCCGGAGCGCCGCTTCGCCCCCTCTACAAGTGAATGATGGGTTAACAGTCAATAGTAGGCTTATTATTTTCTTATATATTTAATAGTAAACCGGCTGGAATTGTGTACGTGCCCGATGCACTTACGTGAACGCTTCCTGTTCATTTAGAGACGAACGGTGTGAGACAAAGTTGCCACCCCTAGCAACATACCATTTTGGAGCTCCGGAGCCCCGGTAGCTGCGGTACCTATAAAATTTCCACTATACCCATGGTTATAATGCAGCAAATTATTACGATTTGGTTTCTCTAGTGGTCCATCGATATTCTAAGTTGCTTTAATGATCAATAAAATATTTTACTTTGACATGAACCAATTACAGTTTATCGCGACATGGACGTGTGGAGATCTTAAAGTATGTTGCACGACTAGTCAGTGAGCCTCCAAACACTCTCGTGTATATAAGTACAAGTGCTTGTAAAGCAATCAAAAGTTGACTCATTAAATCAAATAGTCGTACTTTATATATTTTCTTGTATCATTGTAAAATCTGCGTATCGCCAAAAGTCGCGTTAAAACACGTCATATTAAGCATTGCTATCGTTCATGATGAGTTGCAGTTGCATGAGTTTCAACGTTATTCATTTTTTTTTTCGACGTTCTCTTAAGTAAGAAAGGTTTTTCACTTTTCGAACGAACCGTGGTCCGCTGGGTCACACACTTACCCAATTACTCAAGCTAATTTAATTTTCACAAACTACACGCTGACCCCGTAACACGCGGCCTAAGGATTTAGGACTGTGACGGAACTATTGTGCCATCTAGCAGCGACTATTCGGTAACCTCTTGTGTGGTTTTAACGGAACTTGTTCTATTAAGTTTCTATTGTCATTTCCGTTGCGACAAATGCCTATCCGCCAGCCCTTAACGTTGATAGCATCGGCCGGGTGGAGGTAGTGACAGCGCTGTTGTGTAGATTTATTTGCATTCGTTCTAGATCGATTATTACTTACCCAATAATAATAAAACTCACTAACGACATCCCTAATATATAATTATAATCAATATTCTGTGAAAGTTTTAAGGTAAATCAGAAAAAAATTCCGCGACACTAACGTCATACCATAGTCTTTAAATACTATGGTCATACGACATATCATACACATTTACGGCGACGAATTTCGACGACTCTTGCCACAAAAAATATGTGGTAATGTCATCTCCTATACCCATAGTAAAAATATGGGAGAGATTCTCTCACAGCAAGAGAAAAAGACGAATTTTCTTCTTAATTGTAGCACAATTCTAGTCATTATTACTCCCGAGCTATTTCCTCTCTCTCTGAACCGATATGGTTATTCCTCATTAGCATTTACCTCTAATATTTCCTGGATATTGATTAAAGTTTAGAGTTTATTGTGGAATGTGTAGTAAGATTGTAAAACTATGCTCTGAATAACTGATCTCCACAGTGTTCTAAGGAATTGTAACGGATATTGAACAATTACAAATTTACAAATATGACATCACTACTTGCATGATACTCTGGTACCAAACACAGTTTGGCAACAAAAAATGTTCAATTAAAATACATGTATATATGCAGAACCTGACTACTTTGACAAAGCTAAATTAAGTCTTGCTATCATTGGTCTTGCTCTCATCGAAGAAGTTAGTTACCCGACTTATCCATTCATGCAGTCTTCTCGTTCAACATCATACCATACGGCGTGCAGATCGCTTATTATCTTCTTCGTTTTCAAATGGTCCATGCTCCTCAATTTTCTACATAGGTGATAGAATCCAAACCTTGCAAAATCATTGTCGCTATCCTGAACTGCATAGTTCCATAAGCGAGTCCCGTCCTTCGTAAACACGATATCTTTGGTCGAGTCCGATCCATAATTAAAACCGTAGCGGGGATACAGTTGGGCGCCCGGAGTCTTCCACCAACTGAAATGCTCTCTGTAAGCGGTATCGTTAGAATTCAAGTAGTTCAGATACATTCGTAGTTCTGTATAATTGGGAAAATCGTCCATGTGTATGAACGATCGCGGGGGCAAGAGTTTCTCAACGTGACGTCTGAGGGGACCGAAAATGATAGGTACAACTCCGGCTATCAAAGAATTGTAGAACACCTTTTCTGTGACGTAGTCTTTACAGTGGATAGCATTTTCGAAAGCAAAATAGAACTTGTAAGGTGCCAGTGTTTCGAAAAGAATGGTATTGTTGCGAGGTATACTCTTTCCAACACATTTTCCAAATTCGTTTATTTGTAAAAGTCCTGCGTAAGGAACAAAATACAACTTTTCAACTGGTCTGCGATTAGCACTTCAATTTCTATGTAGATGACACACATATCTAGTACGAAACTAGAATTTCCACAATACTCACCCTGGTTTAAGAATACTGTCCCATATTAACCCTATATCACAACCCCGAACAATAAATACAAGTGTAGTAGCTGCAGTGCAAAAATGACAACAGCAATGAAGAAACACACCTTCTCTTTTCAAATTCTCCACCACGGTTCTACGCTTCGATGCTCCTGAAGTAAGGTCACAATCGCTCACAATCCAAGAAATAAATTTCTTTTTTCTCGACATCAGCCTGTCTAATTCAGACTTGAACTGGGTATCAGACATCGCTGATTTAACAGCTAACCGGTTCTGCTCACTGATGTCCTTAGTTCTGAATAAATGGGATGAGTGATTGACAATAACTGCAAAGAAGCTGATGTATTAGTAGGCTCATACAAACTACTTTGCATTGTTCTGTAGTTACGTTAAATCTTGATTCCCAGGCAGGCCCGTGACATGAATTCTTTCATGACTACAGTGAACGGTGAAATCACTTTCTCATAGGACCTGTATCCAGGGATAATGTTTCAGGAATATCCAAATTTCTTTTATGGATTTTTGCCTAAGCATTTCCATATTATCCCACAGGACTGTAGTTACAGAACTGTCACATAGTAAATCCAGGATGTATTTCACTTATTGAAACGGAATTGTTTTTATAGCTGCTGTATTAACTTTACAATGTAATGTTTATCCAACAGAGCAGTAGATCCTTGAAATACGAGTAACTCGATGTACGAGAAACTTGATATACGAACCGCGATTTTTTTCAATTTATATTTCGATATACGAACACAATTTCGGAATACGAACGACCGTCATACACAGTGAGCAGGTATAGAGAGGCAATAAATAGCGTTTCCAGCTGACTCATCGATTTGTAAGAAAGAGCACGTTCAGTATCTATCGCGCATCTCTGCGAGTGCGCAGTCGTACTCGCTTAATTCATGTGTTTATTTCGTAGCGGTAACGTCCCGAGCGTTTTGTGCTAGTGAATATTCTGTGTTTCGGGCATATTTTGAATTTATTTTGTCCTAATTATTTGTGTTAACCATGAATAAAAAGCTTATTACAATAGAAGTAAAGAAGTAAATAATGAAAAATCATGATAGAGTGTGTGTGTAGTGGACTTGCAATGCAAAACGATCGAACGACGTCGACGTATGCACGATCATATCTTGTATAATCTCTCATGTTTTTATTACATGTACAGTACAGTAAGTCCTCAACATACGAACAGGTTACGTTCCAAGAGGTTAATCGTAACTGGAATTGTTCGTAAATTCAACATAATATAAATAAATACACAGGTAATGCCTATACAGCCACATCGGTTCTTAGATACACTCGTTTCACCTCCACTACCTTTTCCTTTTGTTCTGTGCCATTTTATGTTCGAAAAATCTCTGAATTATAATTATTAAATACAAATNTGCGCGTTTCTGTTAAAAAAATACCTGGAAATCGGCATTTTTCGTGGTTTTTGGAGTCTGGAACGGATTAATTAGTTTAGCATTGATTTAAATGGAAAAACGGGTTTTGAAATACGAGTAATTTGGAATACGAGCTCGGACTCGGAACGAATTAAATTCGTATATCGAGGATCTACTGTATTAACTTTCTTTTTCTAACATAAACCAAGAATCAGCCCGCATTTTCTCGACTCAGATAGAAGCTCCCAATTACCACCTTATGTCATGTATTATAATATTTAAAAATACCTATTTATTCTGTGGAATATATAGTCCATTGCTGACACAGGCAGAAACAATGAAAGCACATCGGAGTCGGTGCGATACGTCATTGTCCAGTTGAAGAAATTACCAAAGTCTTTGAGTTCATGGTGATAATAATTTCGTACCATCCATGGAGACTCTCCTGACCACCACACATATGCTTGGTTTTGACTTCTTCGAATAGAATAAAGTAATATTAAAACTGCTGTTGACAGGCTAGGTACTTGGGAAGTGAGTGCATTTTTGCGTTTAAACAATGACAATTTCTAAGACAAATTGTCGCCGTGATAATACAAGTCGTACGATTATGAATACGAGGAAATTTCAAGGCATTTGCCAGCGGGTGATTATATTTTAGCAGACACCGTTAAGCAAGAAACGTGAGCGTGAGTGGATAAACTCTTTTAATAAAATTCGAAGTAATATATATAAGACTTTTGTTTCAAAGATAAGAGTGTAGCTAGTCACTTCAGATTATAGAATTTGGAACCTTTCTTACAGCGACATCATCTGTATATCTTACGGTTAGTAAGATATATATATTACACCAACATTTCCTTACTGGTGCTTAGAATCATACGACTGGTATCTGCGACATGCGGCAGTTTCCTTTGCTTGAATCAAGCCTAAATTATCAGGTTTAATTTAATTATTTTTGTAATGTCATGCTTTAATGTGCCGGCCGAACCAGACCACATAGAAGTGTCGACTATTCATGAGCAAATTCCACAATGTACCTACTGCGACAAGGTGCAGTTATACATCCTTGTTTTGCTTCAATGCGAGACCGGTGGAATCATCTTTCGTTTACTTATCGGTTCCTAGTTTTGATTTTATACAGAGTAAAGAATTTGTACCTTTTATATGAAATATTCTGTAGAAAGTATCTATATTGGAAAGCGTAATATAGGAAATTATCATATGAGAAATTGCCTGAAAGAAATTAGATTATGTAAGAAATTGTCATATAAGTAATTGCCTGAAAGAAATTACGGTACATTATGTAAGAAATTGTCATAGTAAGAATATGTCGCACACTCAAACCTATAGCACTAGCAAAACTAACGTCTCGAATTAAAATTCCCATGTGGTTTGATCTTAAAGTTTAAAAACGTTTCACCGATTCGTATTCACAGTTTACCTCAGACTTGGAGGAGGAAGGTCTTTTGACGAACAACTCTTCATAAAAAACACAACAGCATCGCTCTGCGAGATATTCGTTCGATCCCATGTAATATCGCATCCCTTCTCGCCGTTGGGTAAATCAAGCATCTTCCAGTTGATAACGCGATACTGCTTGGCCCAAATCAAAATTTTAGGTCTGTAACCGTCTGAAAAAAATAGAACATAGAAATCGCGACACAGGTAAGTTACCTGGAAATTTTCTCGCGGAGGCGTTAATATTTACCTTTCAACTGATTTTTTGCCGGGACATTATCCTCAGTGACAGTGAGCCTACTGGAGTCGTAAGGAATACTTGGTGAATGATCCTCAGTCCCAGTAAGCCTACTTGAGTCGCAATAAGTACTTGGTGGGTAATAGATGACGAAAGATAAAATAATTACACAGAGCAGCACGAGCTTCAGAGCAAGTGACTTGGTTTTCAAGGTCATCCTGTTTCGCTTCCTAAAATTTGTTGGATATCTGCAGAAAAAATATACAGATAACTACCAATGCTTACAACGGTAAATATGTGGGTTTTTAAGTGCTCGCGAGTTTTACACTACACAAAACTAAACAGTTGGACCAATTTGCACCAAATTTTATGTAGTTACTTAGGAAATCAAGTCACAGGCCGTGGCGGCGTTTTTTCTCTTTCAAAAAATATGCCCAGGGACTGCTCCAACGCCGAGAAAAATTAATTAACTATTCTATTTCGACTGAATTCTGACACTTAGAGTTTTTAAAGGCTTACCCGGTGAGCAGCCAAAGTATGTAGATGTGCCTAGCATATTTACGTTACGTACTATCGCATACTAAATCCTTAAGATGTCTAATAATATTTTATTGCTCATTTGATAAAAGCTCTATACTGTATATAATGTAATAGAATTCTCTTTTCTTTGCCAGATTATATTCAACTAACTAACTAACGATCTAAATTTCTTAGATTCTAATCTGTATCGCTTTATAAATTTCTATAGTAATAACGTACATCAAAATAATATTTTTAACATTATAATTTCTACTCACAAGAAACATAGTTACATATACAACGTGAAAAGTTCTAATACTACGATTTACCCACCGTATCTTGAAGCACAGCTACGGTCAGGTTACAGTCAATGACATTGTATAGAATTCCGGATGTCCATGATTGGCTAACAATGGCGACCATTTTTTGTCCTGTTTGACTGAGTAGAGTTGTGGCGAACTTTTTAAGGAAGTGGCCCACTTATTGAACGAACTAAAGACATGTGGCCCATTTCATAGTCTGTTCAAAATAGCTTTATGGCCCACTGAAAATGTCTTCGTGGCCCACTCAATTGTTTTACACAGATTCAGTATACATTTCAGTGAGCCATATTTTTTAAGCACCTCAATATAAGGCAAATAGGAGGTGAATTGCAAAGCTTTTTTAAACATGTTCCATAGACATTCCGAGATATTGTTTTCATTTGATCGTTTATATATCAAACTGATTAAAGCAAGCGTGGGCTTCGATTCGGAAGGTAAAGTGTGGCGTTATTTACCGACCAGTAACAGGTAATTCATTATGAACATCATCATCCTTATTTGTATAGATTCAGTAACATACCTAAGCTCTGCTCCAGGACCTCTACAAGTGAATGATGGGTTAACAGTCAATAGTAGGCTTATTACTTTCTTATATATTTAATAGTTAACCTGCTGGAATTGTGTACGTTCCCGATGCACTCACGTGAACGCTTCCTGTCCATTTACGAGACGAGCGGTGAGACAAAGTTGCCAATCGTAGCAACATACCATTTTGGAGCTCCGGTATAGGGAGTAGAAATGTACAGGTATAGGGAGTAGAAATGTACAAATGCCAGATGTTAACGTAGCCGGATAAAGTTTGAATGTTGAGTGGAAAAATGTCAAAACCGAAATTATCACTCCCACAATTTATCGTGAGAATAATATAATTAATTAATTAAGATACCAAAAGTGTATTGATTTATATCCTACAATTGAGTGTCGTTTAACCACGGTGTTATATTTGTTTTTACGTAACCCTCTGCACGAGGAGCAGAACGGAGCATCCTCTCTGTCAGCGAGAGTGTATTTGTGGCGTCAGGACTAAAACGATATAATAGACCCAAACGCCTACACCGGTACCTATAAAATTACCACTACACCACTGATTATAGGTATGCACATATTTAGTTTTTGCCTTGTAAGTACACAACATAATACAAAAACGGCTGTTTTATTTTCAAGTGTATTGTCAGCACTGCAGTTTCTCTAGCAGGATTTGGAGTGATTTGTTGTCATCACTTTTTTTTAGAATGTGAATGTTAGATTTCATCAAGATTTCAACCTTCTGAGAAACATTTTGGTCTGATGACTGAAGCAGGCTAAAAATTTCGAAAGTTGATGGTTAGATGATATGACACAACTACACTACACAACAATTGCATGCCCAGTCAACCTTGTCCAACCCTATTGAGCGCATGGTTCAAGGAATAAATCCACAATTATTGAACAAGCCATATAACCACCATTATCATCAGTACAAATCAAAAATACAAAAGCTTTACTCTTTTTTTACTAGCTTGGCTATGTCTTGATTCACCATAAAATGTTAACTGTTTATATCACTGTACTCATGCTATCCAACACATTGACTTAAATCGAGAAGTAAATCATGTTTCATAGAATAATTCCTAATCACTGTCCGCTTAGAACTCGGTGGTAACAATCGGATTAACTTACCTACTGTAAGTCTATACTGTAAAAGGTAATATTAACTGATACAACCGTATTTATAACTAATATGAAAAAGTATAGAACTTCGAAATTGAACATACCAAAGCAATAACAATGATCCTCGATTGCAAGATGACCATGAACACAAATTTACACTGTCAACAGCTTCCAAAAGTTCTTTGGCATAATTCACTGTAAATTTTTGAATGTAAATTGCAGTTATAACTCGGTTTTCATTCAGCATTATACTCAACATCTTCTACAACTACTTACAATTGTTTCCAGTCTCGGTCGGTTTCATGATTAAATGTTTTATCAGTAAATGACCTGCTGGATCCTCAATAATGTGCAGCTAAAAATAACATCACATCATTATACACCATATAAATTAAAATACATTCTATTTACATTCACATCTTGTATTGTTTACCATATAATTCGTGCCAAAGCTGTTTACACTGAGTGAAAATGCCAATGTGCAAGTTTTTCTACATCATGCAATTTCTTACTTTCTACAGGAATGTATGGTATAGCAGGTTTATTATAATAGACAAAAAAACTCAGTTGTACAATCTGGTGTAAGATGAATTTTGTATTTTCTCAAATAAATATTCAGCAATGCGTTTTAATTTTATAATTGGGAACGATTAGATAGTAGTCTTCGCATGAATGAAAACCGCACTATCATTCAAAAGGGTAGTTTATCTAACTTCAGCATGACTTCCCTAATATATGTTCCTGATGATTACTGTTGGTGGTATTTAATATATATCAGAGTACTTTCCAATACAATTTTTATAGGAATACTTTTGCAAATATATACTAATGTAAAAAAGGGCATAGATATACTTATCAACATGTTGAATTGAAAATTAAGACCACTCACATTTTTTTTCTGTTCTTTTGAACCTTTTGTAAATGGAAGAGCTACTTCATGAATCAGAGCTTTCAAAGCTGAAGAGAGATCCCCAGACCCAAACATCATCACCGATTCAACAAGTACAAACAAGGAACGGTCACACATCAAATCTTTGATGTTATCCGAAACATATTTAATCAGACCAGGAGACACTGCTTCTGATAACTCCTTATGTCGCTTTTCCAATGGCTTCTTGCTGGTTTTTGTTAAAAGCATAACAATACAATGTAATGACTAGGTGGTAAGGATACAAATATATATACTCGTGATCATCGATTATAGGATTTGGGAAAACAGTATAACATCTGTGGGAATCAGGAAAACAATCTCATTCACATCGAGGTATTAATTGACCTTATTCTATATTGCTTGCCCTCATCACGCTAAAACAATGTCACTAATTTACATCACTTATTCATAATTTTTTATTATATCATGTTTACTACAGCTACATTTTTTGTTACTGTACGGGGATTATTGAACGCAAATTTGGATGGAGAATTTTGCTCATTTTATTAATATTTTGACCAAAAACTATGGTAATTTTATCATTGTGCATTTAGAATTCTATTTTTTTTGCAGATAAGTCTTCTTGTTTTCTATGCATAATCTCAAAAGATATTTGGGTAGACAGCTAGGCATTGAAGTACAAAACAAAAAATCAAGAAAAAGCATTCCAGAATTATCGAACAATGATGCTGTATATGTGAAATTACCTATTGGTATTGTTGTCTCCCAGTGACAGCAACTGAGTAGTCTCTGGAAGGAAATACGATGGATTTCTTGGGCAAATGAGGTAAAGGATTACCTTTCTTGCAAACTTGTTGGACAGAATTTCAGGTACTAATTTGATGAGCGGCTATATATATGGCATAACAAAATTAATGTCATTGGAGAATGTTAGTTAACTATTTGTTCAAATTTACCAGAATTAATGATTTCTTGAGGAACACTGTGTCGTCCACCGAATCAAATGCCGCAATCAAGGCCAAATGCCCATACTCCTCTTGAGAAAGTTTTGAAATGAACTCTTTCATTGTTTTCACAATAACCTATGATATAACTTAGATTACTAAAACTGTCTTAGGATAGACTAAGTAAGACTACTGCAATATATATTCAAAATATAAAATATGTTCATTACCTTGCGATCTTTTGCAGTACCATGCCATAGGCAATGCATAGCAACATGTGCTCCATCTCGTGTATGCATGATATGGATCACAGACTCGCGCAGAAGCTCAATAAGCTCCTAAAAATAGTGAAATGCATAAAAATTATTTGAAGTTCTATTTCATCTATCATTAAAATAGTCAAGTTAGCGAGAGTCGAACCCATTCTCATAGTCTTATACAGAGATGTAGGTTTATTCTAATTTTTGCAGCCAATATTAGCACCAGTTCATTCCTAAGGTAGAGGCTTGAACATGATCTGCATTTACACTTGTGTTTGTGATCCATGATCAAGCCCCATATAACTGTATTTGCCATCTCAAACCTATATAAATGCAGTGGGGTGAGTGTCAACAGTAACTACTGTGATTAAGTCTTGTGGAACTTGCCTAGGCCTAAATGCATTGAACAGGATTCCTAACCATTACAACTTACGTAAATGTATGACTTACAGTAGGACTCCCATCATTCTTGAATCGTAATTTTTTTTTCATCAGACTTCACTCAATAATTACAGTAGAACCCCTCTAAGTCGACCACCCACGGGACGCCGTCAAGTGGTCGTGTTATCGAGGTGGTCGCGTTAGTGGAAACCCCGATAAGCCGACCACCAACGGAAATTTAGTGAAGTGGTCGTGTTAGCGGGTTAGTCGCGTTTGTTTCATTCGTTTAACACGTTCTCTATAGTAGATACCCTTTCATCATCGTCATTCTTTGTTCTATCGCACAACATTGCGCAATATTACATCACTTCTGGTAAAATTGCGTCGTTTCTTTCGCCAAAAATCTTAGCAAGTGAACGTTGCGATTTACCCTCACTATCACTCTGCTTTATAAGCATAACCTTTTCGATTACCGTAAGTTCTTTAGGTTTCGTTTTACTACTTGACGCCATGCTGTCTGGATATAATGACTCCTAGAGCATTTGCAATCCAGCGGCGTCGTTTTTTGTTTGTTACGTCACAATGCTTATTCATAGTGGTCGCGTTAGCGAGGGCCTAATTAGCTGTTTCGTGCAAGGAAAATAGTGGTCGCGGTCCGGAAACCGGGGTGGTCGTGTTATCGAAACAGAGTGCAATGCATTTGAATAGGGAAATATTCGGGACCGCGTTGAAGTGGTCGTGTTAGCGGGGTGGTCTGGTTATCGAGGTGGTCGCCAACCGGGGTTCTACTGTACTAAGGGTAATAATGTAGAGTACAATAGCATGTAGATAATCCAGTATGATAGGTGATATAGGTAAGAGAATGCAGCAGGACAAGCTACCATGGCAACGATACAACAACAAGTGAGTAAGTGGTGGTTCAGGACAGTCATTCTGAATCGGAGGAAATTAAGACAGTAAAATACTGAAGCAGGGTTTACCGTGATAGGTTACAGAAGCAGGTTAACAGGTTACAGAAGCATCGATAGTAACAATAAAATGGGTGAATTAATATTTTTAGACTTACTCCACGTAACTGACTGTCATCGCAATGAGTGAAAAAATCCTTGAATGCTCTGTGTACAATAGTATGAAGAATCACTTGCTTCTCAACTAGTGGTACAAGGCACTGTTTAAAGTTTGCTAAAACAGATGTTTTTTTTTCTGGCTGTTCAGTTAACACTGCTTCTAAGGTTGAATCAGCATCAGTCTAAAAATAATTAAAAATCGGGAAAATCATTACCGCCTGAAGCTACTCAAGATCAATAAATATTTTACCTTTGCAGCATTGAACACGTTTCCATATAATTGATAAGCAAGGAAATTTCTTTGTTTCAAATTCGCATAGGTGTTATAAAGATATTCTATTACGCTGGCAGAATCTTGTTTCCTTATAAGTCGAGCTACCTTGCCTGCAAATCGGTGAACCATCTCATCCCTTTGTTCAGGAGTTCTGCAAATTATTATAACGAATAGTCAAGCTAAGCAATATACTTTTATCTAAATGTGATACTTTGTATCCGTAGGCATGATAATTTGTTCACTGAAGATGTATTCGGACTTATAGTTTCTAAACAGATGGGACACTTACTACATTTCCATAGCCAGATTATATGGTACTTGAAGTACCATGTATGCCCATATATGGTAGTGACGCAAATACAGCACAGCACAACATGGAACTTGCAAGTACCATTCAAAAGAGGTGGTTTATTGAAGTAACATGCTCGTAGTACCATGTAATATTTCGCTTCTTATAGTAGTTTCAGAAGTTCAGCCGTAGAATTTTTTAGCTTTGAGGGAAATATAAACTGATTTCAGAGTCATTTCTGAGAATATAGTGTACTTGTCGAACTTAACGAGGCCGGGTGCTGTGTCAGTGCTTTTACTTCAGGTGGAAGCCTTTTGTTCTAGCTTATTTCGTTAATAGCTTACTCGATTCCGAAAATTTACAGTTAGAGAGATTGCAATTTGTGTTAGCAATAAAGCTAATGACAGGGATATTGCTGTGGTTTGTAAGTTTCGAGTCAGAAAACACCATTTGCTGTGTAAGCCTGCTACTAAGTTAGCTGAAAGTATATTGTACTAGCATCAGTTCACAAAATGGCAAAATTTATTTAGGGTTCATTGAGTTTGCATCTATTAGGCACAGTATCGCTCAATTTGCTGGATACGCGAATCAAATGCATACTGTGGATCAGTGGTTACCAAACTATGGTACTAGTGGTACGCGAAGGTCTCCCATGTGGTACGCGAGCAACTTACCGTGTTGGACAAAAGTTTAAGGCCACGTGTTAAAAGCAAAGTCTTTTACACGAAACAACCTTAACAGCAACATGTTGTTATTATTTTTGCGTCAAATTGCATATTCTAGAATCAAGAATGTGACACGTGAGATTTCCAGGTGAGGCGCGAAACTTTGTAGGTGGTACGAGAACACTGTACGAGTACGCGAGTAGAAAAAGTTTGGGAACCACTGCTGTAGATAGTAGATACAGATTACCGTAATTCTCGTTCTGTCACTCTAGCACTAAACTGTGACAATGGCAACGCAAGCACTTTTGGGACACAATAATTCTTCATAAATACATGGTACATGGCTATGGAAACGCAGTAAATGAATACTAACCCATATTTGACAAGCTTCCAGGCCACATTCTTCGCATAACGATTTTTGCACATGTTAACAAACTCGTCTTTCAATTCTTCATATATAACGGTCCTTTGACGCTTATTTCCCTGCTTAAGACAGCTTTGAACGACACGAGACGTAGAATGAGCAAACACCAAACTGCATAGCTAAAATAAGGCAATATGGTTAAGCTGATTCATCCAGATACAAAAGCAATATCTGTCTGAGAACGCTAGGCTCGTGCTGTAGAGCTAATCAGGTTTGGTGGGAGGGGGTCGAGAGGTGTACAGAGGGCTCTGGTTGTTCATATTTGTATCACATATCAAAATAAATATCCTGATTTTTGGCAAGAAACAAAATCACCGCTGTTGGCTTATCGATTTTTATACTTGCTCGAGAAAGGATTCATTGTAGTAAAACGACTGCTAGCCAAGCAGCAAAGTACAATACAAATTTGTAATAGGTAAGACTCGAGGTTCTGTTTTGTCAAATATTGGCAATGATGTTCTTGAATTAGCAAAATCTCACTAATGTCAGCCTAGCATAGGTTGGGGGTGGTGCAAATATAAAAAAATAGGCGCTGTGGAAATAAAGATTAAAATCCTTGAAAGTTGTATTTCGAATATAATGCGCACCGCCTAAATACACGGACCACTGAAGGATGCTTAGACGTGCAAGCATGTATCACACTTCCCATGCTTGGGTGGGGACATTAGTATTTCAACAGATTAAAACTATCAATCTATTATAGCTATCTCTCCCCTGAAATACTACAATGCCTTCCGAGGGTTCCCTGAGTATTTGATTTTATTACTGAAGGTGCCTTCTTCATTCTATCAAGTTTTTTTTCTGTAAGTTATTGTGAAACAGTAACTGCTCTTGACATTGAACATTCGGAGAGCTCAGTATTCAATTTGTTAAGCTTTTACCTATACAAAAGTCTTTACTGCTACAGATACAGAAACCGATACAACAGAACATGAATGAAATACAAACTTGACAAGATACACTTTACTTAGAGATAATAATATAATACTAAATATAATTTATGTATAAAACATTTAAAAAACTATCTAGCTAGACTCTGTAGACAGCAAGTGCTTGATGAATTGCCTGCTAACTTACATTCTTTTCCTGTTCTTTTATTAACACCAGCAATTCATCCACGAGCTTTGAAGCATCTGCCTTTGAACAACTCTTATTGTTCCTTAGTTTTTCCCAGATCTTCAGTGTTTGTATGGACAACTCATAGTTCGGTTTGTACATTTTCCTGATGATTAGCATTGCAGGGTCAGAGAAAGATTATTAATCCCAAGTATTCTTATCCCTGTTACCTTTTTCAAAATTACAGAAAAACTAGTAAAATTCGCAACCCTACCTTTCAACTTTTCTCGCTTTTCTTGATGCAGATGTATCTTTGCTCATTTTTTCACCTTTTGTGTCTTGTACAACATTCTAAAAAAAGGATTTATTTTCATATTATATATATAAGAAAACTTAAATTACAGAATGAATCTAGATTGTAGTAATATATATAAAACTAGAATTGTACACAATTATGCAGGTTCATCAGCACAGGAAGGTCTGTTACCCAATAAAGACTCATCATCTCCAGATGGGGGAAAAATTCTAAATATAGATATTCCTCAATACTCAAATACTGTACTTTAAAAGGAAAGATAATGCATATATATGAATCCAAATATATTACCAGCAATGCTAACATCTCTTAATTGCTTTGTAAAGAGAAACAGTTATTACAATTTTCTATTCCATCATTAACCTTGTTTTTGCTTGTGACATTTTTCAAGTATTTTGTTTTCTTGTCAGGAGATTGTTTTTCCTCTTTTTCAACACCTAAAAATAATACATGAATATTATCCTGAGAAACTAATAGTTTGAAACGTTGATGTTCATAAAATTACATATAATCACTTCCAATAATATCATAAACCTTAACTGGTGCGTGAAAGATTTTCAAACCACATGATTTGTAGTTTTGTTTTTGTGGTTATTTTTTCGTTATTTGAAGGGTTATTCATAATCAGAGTTGATAAAAATATGGATGATTTCCGTTTATGACGCCACTTATATCAGTGATTTTGAGATGCTACAAACCCTAAACAAAAACAAACTGGGGTGTGATGGTTACTGTTCGAACCCAGGGTTTGTGTATGGGGTGCACTAACCCCAATATAAAGTAGTATTTATAATTTTCTACATTAAGTTCTGGCAATAAAATACTATTTAATGTTTAATTTCAATGCAATATTATTACTTATATCTTAGATTCAAGTTTATTCTTTTGTTTTCGTCAAGTAATGATTTTTCTGTATTACTGTGACGTCATCATATAAATGTCTCAAGTTGTCTCGTGGCACCAAGTCATAAAAAAGTGATAGATTTTCGTTATGCCAATCGTAGTACAGCGTAATTGCAGATGATTTTCGCGATACATTCACGTGATTTCACTCTGTAAATCGTCTTTGGGAGACTGATTCCCAGATCCTGTTTCACCAGTTATTGTATATTTCCTACACTACTTTTACCTTCGCTTTTTCTTTTCAGTCCCATACTGTTTGACGCGAATCCGTAAACGATATGAACTGCATAAAACCGCTGTCAAGCCAAGCTTTGAAATCAACTCCGACTTCGTTGCTACATGTATTACAGGGTAGCACGTGCCAGTTGCGAGTCACTGAACCATACAATAATACTATTACCACTAGATATAGGTATTTCAATGTGCCAACGAGCAAGTTTTTAACGTCATTACGATACAGTAGTACCTCGATATACGAATTTAA